>PVKZ01006976.1:0-27940 GCA_004027375.1 Macroglossus sobrinus | reverse complement strand
ACTTCGTCGAGGACAGCAAAAATGCATTCTTGATTTCCGTATGCCTTTTAGTGCCTAGCATCGTGTCACCCCAAAATAAACAGGCGGCATTTTAGAAATATCGCGATAGTTATTTACTTACTTTGGAAATAGTGCATTGATGGGGCATCGTGTCTTCTCATCGTGAATCGGCCGCGAGGACACCGTGCATTCTGAGACCTGGCCCCGTTCAGACTTCTGGATGCCCATCAGGCTAACGTTTGTGGCGCCGAACCGTTGGCCGGAATGTACTTCTCGACCAGTATGGGGAATGGGATGTCGTCTGGAATTGCATTGGTGATTAATCAGGTTTAGAAGTCCCATGAGCGCTCGCTACAGATACGCAGCATCCGATGTATGAAGACTGGGATGAGAGTAAAATGCTCACATCTAAGACTCGTGTGTTTGGAGACGCTTGAAGGTCTTACCTGCCGTGCCGTCTCACTGTGAGTCTCGTTCTAGGGAGACGGCCGTTCGTTCTCGAACATAATTGTTTCCCCTTTTGCTCCGGCCGCCACAGACTCTAAACGCAGTTTGTAGCCTCAATGTGGTAGTTTTGGGGTACACCGCCTGGACGTCTCTACTGGCTTCTCCTCCAGTCTCTTATGCACTCGATGCTGGCGAGAGAAACGGTGAAGCGCAGAGCCTGGAAGTCATGTGTGACATCCCGGGCATCGGGCCGGGGTTCTCTGAGGACAGGGTGCTGGCCGCTGCCCGCAGTGACGGACAGGGCGAGCGGGGGGCGCGGAGCGCAGTGCCCCTTGTTTGTAGTGGCAGAAAGCGAGGGAAACGTGACTATTCATAAGTGGAGTGATCCGAGTAAAACGGAAGTGCAGCCACCCTGGGGAACGCCATCCAGCGGGTAGGGACCGTGCCCTGCCAGCGCGTCATTGGCTGGAAGACAGGTGGTGGCACGGGGTGTCTGACACGGCTCGTTCCTATGAAATGTACGGTAAAAGCCGCATGTGAGATAGATGTGCGTGCGTGCGTGTGTGCGTGTGTGTCTGTGAGTGCGTGCGTGCGTGTGTGCGTGCGTGTGTGCGTGCATGAGCGTGCGTGCATGAGCGTGCGTGCGTGAGCGTGCGTGAGTGTGCATGTGTGAGCGTGTGTGTATGAGTGTGCGTGCGTGTGCATGTGTGAGCGTGTGCGTGAGTGTGTGCATGTGTGTGTGCGTGCATGAGTGTGCGCGCGTGAGCGTGTGTGCGTGCGTGAGCATGTGCGTATGTGAGTGCGTGCATGCGTGAGTGTGCGTGTGTGAGCGTGTGCTTGCGTGCGTGAGTGTGCGTGCGTGAGTGTGCGTGCGTGAGCGTGTGTGTGCGTGAGTGTGTGCGCGTGTGAGTGCGCGTGTGAGCGTGTGCGCGCGTGAGTGTGTGCGCGTGTGCGTGGATACGAGGGTGTGGAAGCGCCAGGCGGGCTGTCGGCAGCCACTGCTCCAGGAATCGGCAAAGTGGCTCTTGGGTTTCTTTTACTTTCTGTAAAAAGCTCTTGGTACTTTTATCCTCAATAAAAAATTAATAAGTTCAATAAAAATTTTACCAAAGTAATGGCTTTTCTTGGAAACATGGAGTGTTTAATCAGCAAGAACTTGGAGGTTTTAACTGCTAAAAAAATGGCCGTACTTTTCTGCGAATCTCAGAGGCATTGGTTTTTGTTCTCAGTGATCAGGATTTGCAGTGCGCTGTCTCATATTTTAATTACATGTGAGCTACCCGTTCTGTACTGTTCGGGCTGTTGTTACACTCCTGACATGTCCCTGCTTTCAACAGGACTGTCTTCATCCGTGGAACACAGCGCCGTGGGGTTGGAACAAGAGCTTGAAAACGTAAAGACTCTGAAGACAAAATTAGGTACTGTCCCTTTTCTCCCTTTTGTATCGTTCTTGGTTTCTTATTGAAGACTTTACCGTAGTCTGAGACATTTTTAAAATGATGCGGACTTTATTCATCTTGCGTGCTTCCCATCTGTCCTGAGCCGTTGATGGAGACCGTCTGTAGCTCGGGGAGAGGAGGAGCACGGATTTCTTCCCCGTTTTTTGTTTCGTGTGTGTCTTGTGGGGGCGGCACCATTCTCGGCCCTTCGTGACTGCCGGGTGCTGTTCCCTCTGGTTTTGGGGCGGTTCTTCAGCCGGGACGGTTTCTTCATGTACCGAGCTGGTCATCACCTGCCGAAGCCGCCGGGGCCCCTTACGGTCCTCGGAGCCGTTCCCGGGTGTGGCCACGCCCGCACTGGCATTACTCTGCAGGGTCCGGCAGGCTGGGCCCCCCAGGCCCCCGTCCGGGTCCTGGGCTCCGGGGGCACCGGGCCCCGCGCGGGCTCGAGGCGGGGGGCTGGGCGGGCACAGGGCTGCCCCCCGGCTCTCGTCCTCCGGCGATCAGGCCTCCGGGGGCCTGAAACTTGTTCCGTGTTCGTTTGTCACTTCCTGATCGTTTCAGGGTGATCCGTCTGGTCCCCGCTGTGGCTCCACCCTCCGGAGCGCAGGCCCAGGGTCGTGTTGTCGAGAGTCACACGCGCCGGTCGATCACTTTTGTCCTCACAGACGTCGTCCGGAGCTTTCTCCATCCGGCCGTTGGTGGACAGCTGGTGATCCTCCGGCCTCGTGCTGTCACGAGCCGTGTCGCTGCGGACATTCTGCTCCCTCCCCTGCTGCCTGTGCTCTTTCCAGGGTTCACCCCGGAAGGCACTCGAGGGCCTCTGAGCTTGTGCGGGCGCCACCGTCCCCGCTGACGCCTCCCTGTGCCCCCGGGGGCTGCCTGCCGGCCTTCCCGCCGGGCGCCGGCGCGTCCCCCCGTTGCTCCGCGTCCCTGTCACCGCTGGCAGCGACTCCGGCGTGTGTGCACCCACAGACGTGTTTGCTTTGCTTCTCGCTTTCGGGCCTTTCTGCAGAGTTTGGGGTTCTTAGTGGGTAGTTTCCAGCGCTGTGAAGACGTCAGCCCAGTGCCTTCCGGTTTCTGCTCAGAGCTCGTGTCGCTGTCCCTCAGGAGGGCTTTGATGGCGATCTCTCTGCCCCTGTGCGGTCAGGCCGGCTCTTCGTGGGGCCCTGGGCGCTGGCTTCCATTGTGCTCGCCCTCCTGGGACCTGTGGCTCCTGGGGACTGTGGCTCCTGGGACCTGTGGCTCCTGGGACCTGTGGCTCCTGGGGACTGTGGCTCCTGGGGCCTGTGGCTCCTGGGGACTGTGGCTCCTGGGGACTGTGGCTCCTGGGGCCTGTGGCTCCTGGGGACTGTGGCTCCTGGGACCTGTGGCTCCTGGGGACTGTGGCTCCTGGGGACTGTGGTGTGGCTGCTGTGACGGGCTCCGGCCTGCGGTACCATCTGCCACTCTGCGCCCCGCCTGCTGCCGTTGCAGTTGCCGTAGCTGTCGCCACAACCGTCTGGTGAACTCTGAATTTTAGTTACAGGACTTTTCAGTTCCAGAAATGCCATTTGCTTATTTTTCTTGATTCGAATTGGGACCTTTGCCCCTCGTCATTTATCTTATGGAACCTATCGGTCGGCCACCTGGCGGCTGCTCTGAGCGGTGCCGTGCCCCGGTCCGTGGAGCCTGTTTCTGTCGTCTTTCCCCTGCCCTGTCCCCCGGGGCCGTCCGGCTGACGCCAGACGTTCCTTTTACAGTAGTGGCACCCGGGGACGACAGCTTCGTCTTCTGGAGAGGATTTGCTTGGCTTCCGGCAGGCGCTTAGAGCAGGACGCCTGGGTTCGACCTGCGCCTGAGGTCATCTGAGACCCGCGCCGGCCCCCGAGGGCGGCTCCGTCCCCGGCCGGCCTCGTGCCTGGCTCCCCCGCGGTCCTGCCAGGCTGGCGCCGTGCTGCGGGCCGTGACCGCGGCCTCGACGGCTGCGCCTGCTCCTCGCAGCCGCTCGTGCTGCTGCCGCGAAGGGGACGTGGCTGCCTGGCAGGCCGCTCCGTCCCTCTCTCCCCTCCTCTGTGGCCTTGGCCCCCCAAGTTCTCCGCAGCCCCAAACTCTGGTGCTTCAGCGTCCTTTCCTGCCACCTCCCGACTGCGCCTGCTTCCCCAGCCCCGCGGCCTGCGCGGTCCCCGCGAGGACCGCGGCCCCCGTGTGTGTGGCCTCGGCCGCGGTCCCCTGCCACGTCTGGGGCTCCAGAAAGCTCTCTTTGCACGTCTTTCCCCGCGTTTGTGGGCGAGCTGGGGGGAGGAAGACCGCGGAGCTGGAAGTGGGGTCCCCCCAGCCCGCAGAGAGCCGGAGCGTTGTCTTCGGGGTGCCGGGTCGGTGGGGCTCCTGCTGTGCTCCCTCCATATGAAGACGTGAATCTATACCGAGTACAGAAGTGTCCGGATTTTCAGGGTGCGCTACATACTGACGTCTATGTCATCGACAGCTGACGTGTCTCTATAGACCTAACATTCAAACGTCCCAGGACGGTCCTGTTCAATGTCGCAAATTGACTTTAAAATCTGGTATCATAGTTGGTGGAAGGAAATGAAAAATAATTTGACTTCTAAAAATAGTATTTATATAAAAGTGATACATTCTGGCTGTAGTAGAGAGGGACGGAGACGTGACCCCGGAGGGAAGCGGTGGCAGCTGCTGAAGTCTTTCGTTGTCTTGTGTTTCCTCGCGACAGAGAGGCGGAAAAAGGCGTCGGCGTGGGAGAGGAACCTGGTGTACCCCGCCGTCATGGTCGTCCTCCTCATCCAGACGGTGAGCACCACGTCCTGCTTCTGTGGAGCACAGCGTGTCATATTTACGTGAACTTGGCGTGTGGCGGCTCCTCCTGCTGACCCGTTCCAGGAACACTGGCCTGCCGTCGGCAGGATCACGGCCCAGAGGCGTGCCTTCCGTTGCAAAAACTCAGTAGAGCAGAAATAGAAATTCGTGGTCATTTCTTAAAGTGCCGAAGCTGATTTCTTCACGAAAGCGGGAAATCCATTTTTTTGTTTCGCTGAAAATTAAGATGCGAAGCTGCGTCAGCAAACTAGCGTTTAACCACATTTTAAATCTTGGGGAGTTGTGGGCTCCCCGTCGGTGAAATCGGTCAGTGAGTGGGTCTGTGTTATTAGCTTTTTAAATTTTTTTCACAAGATTTATAATGATAATGACTTGCAGACTGTCTCCTGGAGTTTCCGTGGAGCCTGGTGAGGTTCACGGCGGGGTCTTGGCTGACCCCGTGTCCCCCTGACGCGTGAGCGGGTGGGGCGCGTCCGTGGTCTCAGGTCGGGACTGACGGCTTGCTTTTGTGTTGCAGTCCATCTCCGTCCTCTTGGTGGCCTGCAACATCCTGTGCCTGCTGGTGGACGAGACGGCGATGCCCAAGGGAACCAGGGTAACGTGGACACTTCATGCCGTTTTTCTGAGTGCGCAGCCTTCCCGGTCCCCACAGAAACGGCTTCACAGCTCGTAGGCCTGTGATGCCCCTTGTCTCAGAATCAGACGAGGTGCCTTTTCTCTCAGCGAGGAAAGCCAGGCTCTGTCTCCGCGCCTCCCTCAGTCCAGGACAAGGGTCCCCCATCTTTTCAGCTGTGATCTTGATTTAGACCCCACCCCGAAGTCCCTCTCTCGGGCACAGGGGGGCACCTTCTGTGGACGCTTCGATTCTGCGTTCAGGCCCACAGACGAGGGGCGCAGTGTTTTTAGGGACCGGCTGTTTCTCAAGTAACTCATTCCCAGCGGGCAGCGTGCTGCCTTGGCGTGTTTGGGGTGTCCGCCCCGGGCCCCAGCGCCGCCGGGAAGCTTTCTGTCAGCCTCGTCTGTTTCTTCCCAAGAGACCGACAAAAAGTTGATACATTCTTTGTCCTTACCTTATCTATAGTGAAACTTTTTTTTATACGTGAAATGGCTATTCTTTATGCCTAAATTACCATGTCTATAAAATATACATAACATTTATTGCTTTTTTCTTAGTGTGACTACGTTCTGGATTATCCTGGTGTTTCTATTAGCTTTAATTGACTGACAGTAAAGTAGTCATTCACATTCAGATAATTCCCTTAATTAGTGAGCTTTGAAAATGCTGTTCCTACTTCAATAAGAGATATTTTTTTCCTGTCTGGTTTCATTAACATTACCTTTTCTGTTTATTTGTGTATTTGTTTAAGTGCTAGATAAAGGTAGTTTTTGAGAACAGATACAATGTTTAGGACAAAATTTATAGCATTACATTAAAAAAATTTGGGTTCCATCTCTTTTAAAAAGGAAGATTTGGGGAAAGGAAACCTTTGTGGGTGGAAAGAGGATACGCATATTCCTTTTCCTTCTGTGCTTCGCTTGCTTTTGACATACTTTAATCGTATAATTTTTATACGTCGCCTCGGGGTTCAGATAATTATATGTTATTCCTATTGCACTACCACATTTTAAAAAAAAGTTCTTCCAAGAGTATTCAGGGTTTCACACATAATCATATCCTCTCGATAAGTAACTTACATTTGAGATAAATCAGAAATGTTGGGAGCTTTTCAAAGTTGTGAACGTGGTGGAATTAGTTGATGAACTAACCTGGTAATGTCACATTTGATCGTCCTTTGAAAGTCTCGATGTCATTCTAGGGCATTAATTATTCCTCACTTCGACTCTCCTGTATTTATGAAATGCCAGCCTTAGGGACGCCCCGTATAACCGTGTCGTTGGATTCTGAGACGTGTTTTTCCCCCGCAGGGGCCCGGCATCGGAAACGCTTCTCTCTCCGCCTTCGGGTTTGTGGGAGCCGCACTTGAAATCATTTTGATTTTGTATCCTTTCTTCAGCGGGCCCTTCTGTCTGTTAACAAGTTTTCTGTCTCGTTTTCTGGGACAGTGGCAATTTACTAAGACACTTGCCTGGAAGAAAAAACAAGTCATTCTTCCCCAGGCACTCCAAGTGGCCTTGGCTTTTGTTTCGAATTTCCTTGGGGCCCGAAGACGTTGGGGGACTCTGGGGACTTAATGAAACCTGCATTCTTTGGAGCGTTTTGTCCTTGATTCTCACAGCTATCTGATGGTGTCCTCTGTCGTCGGTTTCTATAGCCTCCGATTTTTTGGAGACTTTATTCCCAAGAAGGATGACACGACTATGACAAAGGTAAGGGACGTCGCAGGCAACTTTGCCTCCGAGACAAACTCCTGACTGTCCCATTTAGTCACTGCCCCGAACGGTTCATCTGTGGTGCTAAGTGCGTGTTTGTAAGTTGCTTACACACAAGCTGGAAGAATTTCAGAATGCAGAACCAATGAGAAAGGGGTGTGCCCTGTTTAATTTGGATGGCGTCCATTCACTTGTAAATGCCCGGGCCAGGCCGGGAAGCTCGTTAGCGGCCACAGAGGCTGCTGAAAGGGCCCTTTTCTCCTCTAAAGAAAACGTGTTGCTAATGAGTAACTCGGATTGTGCGGGACTGTACTTCAGGGAGCTTGTTTGAAATCTGAAGAACTTGGTTGCTACAAGTAGTAGAGACAACGTTTTTCAAATTCGAATAATTAAAGCAAGACGGAAGAGTTCTATTCAGCAACATTTTTGTAGTCCGAGGCTGATTTGACTTTCTACAATATGTCCTTGGCTTTGGAGTGACAAAGGCTGTTATCTTATGTAGTGACTGCCGCTCTGTGAAGTGTTCCCACAGGCTGACAATGAAGCATAACGCACACAGTGTCGGCTTCTTTCCTTTTTCTTCGATTTTTCGCTGTCGCCATCCCGGTTTAAAGAGAGGAGTTATTTTATGTGTTTATCCATCTCTCTAAAATGCTGTGACTTGTTGAGATCCTTAGCGCTGGGTTAAGTGAGCATAAGTATGAATCTCTTTTCTGCGCCTCTTATTTTTACGAAGGGGTGAGCGTAGGGCGCCCGGAAGACGGGTGGCTGGGATTTGGGTGTTTCGGGTTTCTAGCTTTGGGGCAGTAAATCTTATAATCGGTAAACACGTTAGACGTAGGTCTAATATGTATCTTTCGATACATATTTAAAAATAGAGGCAGAGGAATTAAACGTGTCCATTCTCTTTGACCTCCAGGCAGGCTGTTTGCGCCCGGCCGCTCGGTCAGCAACGTAGAGGGCTGTCGGGGACACGTCGCGGGGCAGGTGCCACCGCCCCGTCCCGGGGCCAGGCCCCGCGGCGGGTCCCAGCTCTTCTGCTCTCTCCTCACAGATCATTGGCAACTGCGTGTCCATCCTGGTCCTGAGCTCCGCGCTGCCGGTGATGTCCAGGACGCTGGGTAGGCGACGGGGGTCGGCGAGGGGGGTCGGCGAGGGGGCGTCCGCTCGGGCCCCCGCCCCGCACCTGTGTTTTCGGGTCCTGTCCTGTCACGCCCTCGGCAGCATCTCCCCCACACCATTTTCCTCTGCACCCCCGTTCCTCGCTCGTCCGCGGGACTGTACCGAACAGGTGCTCGTATCGGATAAAGACCGTTTTTTTTTTTTTAAATAATTTCGAAAAACATTTCTTCTCTAACCAAGGAACCTTTTTTTTTTTTTCCCCACCGATCAGTTAAGCTTTTGAGGCCTCTGGCGAGGAAACTGTGATTTAAAAAATAACGTTGAATGATCGGGAAACACGACACTGCTGTTTCTTAACGTGAGGTGTTTTTAAAGACCTAACGTCGAGTTTGTGGTTTACAGAACCGAGACTCGGTAAACTTGGGTTAAGTGTTCCGTGTCCGTGAGTGGATCTGGGGTGGTGAGGGCCGCAGGGGCCCGGGCACAGGGGCCCTTGCCTCTCTGGGACCCGACGGGCCGGCCGGTCACGACGCTTTCTCGGTGCTTCGGGTTACAGCCACGTCTGCGCTTCTCTGCAAAGCGCAGCAGTCTCCCTCTGTGGTGGGGCCTGTCGGGTGACTCCTGTCTGGCCCTCTCGTCCCCCACGAAGCACCGATCCCGGCTCAGCGTCCCCTCAGACGGGCCTGTCGGTTCCCTAGACGTAGGTTCTGACGTCAGAGTGTCCACAGATGCTTAGAAAAGTCGCGTCACTCAGCCCCCGCACCTCGCTCAGAACGGGCGTCACCAGTAGCTCTGCGTTGCTTTCGTTCGGTTCTTACGGCGCCTGCATGATTTATTTGGGACACACGGCCGTTAGGGGTGCCGGCTGTGCCAAGAGAGCGTGCGCTTTACGCTTCCCTGTGTGACGGCAGGAGAGCCCCACGTGTGAACCAACAGTGACATCTGGGTGTCGGTGCGGAGGGACCACTGTTGACAGACGCACAGGAAGCTCGCTGCTTTCTCGTCCCTGCTGTGGCCGCTTTATAGGACTTGTCGTGTTTTGACATCTGCTCACGTTGGGCTCAACTTGCAAATACCAAAAATAGGCACTTTGGTAGCTTGATCTGTAGGTAAATGTTATCTTATGTAGTAGGACGGCCCAACAAATAATTTTTGTGATGTTACAGGCACCCTGAGATTTTGTCCTTTATGAAACTCATCTACTGTACTCTTATTTCAGATTAATTGTTACTAGTAACGCATGCTGATTTTACGGGGGAACATTACATGCCGTGTATAGTTTCCCTACAAAGAAAACAAATTAATGGCAAAATGTGCTTTTTGAAGATCAACAAATCAAATTCCTGAGTACTTTGCCATAGAGATAAATAAAAAGAAGAAAAAGAAAGATGGAACAATTAAAATGCAGCTAACAAATGCCTGGCCCCAGCTGTCCAAACAGGATTAATGGAGTGCATTAGGGGCCAGTGAGTCATGTGGCGCTTTGCAAAACATCCACACGCTCCGCATTACACGTTATGCCCGGTGGCCCTGAATAGATGAAAAGGAATAAGTGCGCTAAACAGATTCACGGAGGCTTTTCACGGCGTTAAAAAAGCACATTTCTGGCCCAGAAGAAAAAGCTTTATTTCGGCATTATGGGAAATGCAAACGACAGAGTTACTTTGTCATTCTTCTGTTAACCCTTTCGGATGGAGTCTTTGATTTTCCGGAGATAAAATATAGCGAGTTGTCACGAATGTCATCTTCCTGTATAACGGGGTTTTGATTCCCTAGTCGCACAGCTTGCGGGACCAGAATAGAGGGTGTGTTTACCCACTGGATTCCAGGCCGTGGAAGTTTTTCACTCTTCCGTCGCCTCTCACAAGGGCAGCCTGACCTGCGGGTGCTCGTTGGCTCCTGGGAATCCGGCCAGCAGCGTCCCCGTCACTCGCAGCCGTACGAGGAGCTGCGGAGCAGGAAAATCACAGCCCCCCCGTGAGCCCGCAGCTCTCCTCCGAGTGCTGGTGCTTCGGTGATGAATAATAGGACTTTGATTGTTAACTGAAGATACGTGGACTCCTGCACAAAACAATTAACTTGTTCACGAGGGTGTTTTTTTTTTTTTTTTTTTAATTCACCAGCTGCTATTGTTTCTGCACGACAGACACCGGCCACAGCTATAGCTGAAATGCTGGTGACACATTCATTAAAGAATCCCTGGGGAATAGCTTCTTCTATGTGAATATGGGAAATTTCATCCTAATTGAAAAATTAGCACTCATTGTATTGATTTAAAAATCCCCAGGAAGTCAATTTTATAAGCCTATCACTTGCCACAAAGGTTTGTGAGAAAAAGTTTGTCCGTGTATTTTGAATCGAATGTAAGTAACGCAGGTGATAGTTTGGGTGTTTGAAGGACACACACGGGACCCGTGCTTCAGGGTTCCATTCAGACCCTTGGGAGCCCTTTGAGAGCGATGCCGGGCCCGTGGACGGGTCCCAAACACCGTCTCGCCGCCTGTGGGGACTTCAGGTTTGAAGAATCCAACGTTTTGGGGGGATTGGATATCTCTAGTTTTAGTAAACAGGTTACTCTCTGGTTTAACAGAGCCTGCAGGTGACTCGAGGAGAGGCAGACAAACAAGGTGGAAGTAGAACAGGACCGGCCGAGTAAAGGATGGGCAAGCCCAGACTTCCCCCGGTGACGTATCGGAACGTGAGCGGAGCGCTTTGCAGGGACGGGTTTCGTCCGGCTGCCGGCTGCTCTGTCTTTCCCACGCCGATCAGAAGCAGCCGGGAGGCTGACATCCGTCACGTCCTTTACTTGAAATCTCCTTTAACCAGAAAGAGTTTCCTCAAACGGAGCTGACAGATTTTGTAACAGTTCTACTAATTTTTATTTAAAGATTACGCTTCATTATTTTTCATCCTGAATTTCTTTCCGTGACTTGTAAGTTATGCGAGGCCTGAATGCAGATTTAAAAAAACAAAACAAAACAATGTGTTTATGATAGGAAAACGAAAACCCCCTTTCGGATCAGCTTGAGTCTGTTTTTAGGATATTCGCGTATTTCTCAGCTTGGTCATCTTCACAGGCAGGCGATAAAGTGGATTATTCTCTTTTGTTCCTCGATGAAGGAGCCCTGTTTAAAATGCTGTTCTCTCTGGAGAGGCTTTTCTTTGGCGTTTCGTAAATACACCTCTCATCTTTACCCTGGGCTTTCTCCCTCCAGCTCTCAGTGTGAAACAAAAATAAGTGATGGTTAGAAGTGACGAGTGTGAAATAGCTCTCCCTAATTATGACTTCGATGTCGAAACCATTCCCAACCCCACACTGAAAATTTTCAACAACAAAAAATTGGATGTGATTTAATTATGTCCAGTTATTTGGCAGAAAGTAGTAACTGAGTGGCGCTAATTCACTTGTGATCGATTACTGATGTCTTCCTGTCTGAACAATATGTGTACTTCGTTTGGATTTTTAATAAGGAAAAAGAATTCTAAGAGTTTGGAGAATTAACTGATGTTCACTCCCTAAGCGTCCCTCCGACACTGCTGTGTCTGGGCTGTCTCGTCTGAGATGTCACAGCCACCCATTATCTACACGACTCTGTGTGCTGACAGACATTCACACACCTTAAATTTTAGTTTGTTAGAAAATACTTTTCCCATGAAAACAATTCCAGTTAGGATCATTTATCTGGAAGCCTTAAGATGTAATTAAAAAATGTTAACAATTAAAAAGTTATTAAGACTAGATAGCAAACTATAGGAAGGGTCTGATGTGCACTGAGATGCGAGACCCCTAATCTGGCCGAGAGTGTGAGTAGGGGGCCCACACACAGTCGGCCCTGAGGCCCCCGAGCAGGACAGCGGCCAGCAGCGGTGGCCAGAGCAGACGTCCTCGTCACCGTGGGAAAGGGCTGATGTTAGTTTAGCCGTGGCCTTCGTTCGTCCTGGGAGCTGCCCTGTGCCAGGTCGAGGAAATGTCCTTCTTTTCCCACTTTGCTGGAACCTTTTTAAAAATCAAGAATGGATGTCAGATTTCAGTAAATGCTTCCTCTGCATTTATCGACGCAATCCAGGGGCTGTTCTTTCTTATTCTGTGAATGTCGGGACTCCACTGAGTCATTCTCGAATGTTCGACCGACCTTGCGTTCCTGGGTGAGCCCCACTTGGCCATGACATAAATATATCGTTAGGTCCGATGCAATGACATTTAGCTCAGGAGCTTTCCATATTTGTGACTGCACTGAGCTGTCGTTCTCTCTTCCTGTCAAACCTTTGTTCTGGTTTTGATTTGTGGGTAATGCCACCTTCATTGACAGTATCAGAAGTATTTCCTCTTCCTCAGTTTCCTGGGTGATTTTCAAAGACTAAGCGTTTGTGTCCCCCCCGAGTCCTATGTTGAAACCTACTCCCCAGTGTGATGGTGTCAGGACGTGGGGTCTTCGGGAGGAGACGGGGCTGTCTTTGGGGGGGGCGGAGCCCTCGCGATGGGATTCGTGGTCACAGTGTAAGGACGGCCACCTACGACCAGGAAGCGAACGCTCACCAGACACCAAACCTCCCAGCGCCTTGATCTTGGATGTCCAGCCCCTGGAACGGAGAGGAGTCGCTGCGTGTTGTTTGTCAGCCCTCCTGGGCTTTCGAAGAGTCGGTTTTCTTCCCTTAACGCTGGTGTCGGTCATCAGTGAGGCCGTCTCGGCCTGGGGCTCACTTTGCAGAATGGTTGGAGCCACGAATTTGATTTCTCTTCTAGATAGAGGACTGCTCAGCTTGCCTGCTTCTTCCCGAGTGCACCTCGTCAGTGTCTTTTAAAGAATTTGTGTATTTCTTAAAATCAAAATTAAGTTCCCTGATTCGAGATCTCTTTTCTTTTCTAATATTGACACTCAGCACTATAAATTTCCCTCTAAGTACTGCTTTGGCTGCATCTCCTGAATTTTAATATAAAGTGTTTTCATTTTCAATCAGTTCAAAATACTTTTGACTTACCTTATTATTTCTTCTTTGACCACGGACTATTTAGCAGTATGTTATTTAATTTCAACTATTTAGAGATGTTCCAGAGAGATCTGTTATTTATTGATTTCTAATTTAATACCATTGTGATGTGGAAATATACTTTGTATGACTTGAATCATTTTGAATTTATTGAGACTTGCTTTATAGCTTAAAATATGGTGTATGTTTATATATTTTGCTACTCAGGGGATAGAACGTTCTAGAAATATCAGGTCAGTTTGGTGGATAATGTGACTCAAGTTCTCTGTTACTGATTTTCTACTTGTTTTATCAATTATTGAGAGGAGGGTTTTGAAGTCTACTGTAATTGTGGATTTATTTCTTCCTGAAATTCTATCCATTTTTGCGTCATGTATTTTGAAGCACTGGTAATGCATATGTAGATATTTAGGATTGTTATGTCTTCTTGATGAATCGACCCCTTTAGAACGATGATAATGACGGTGACATGCTTCATGCCTGGTAATATTCTCTCAGCCTCCTGCTAGTTGGGGGCATGAGTGTGCACGCTGAAGGCCGATGGCTCGGTGGGCTGGCGGGCGTAAATTCTGTTGGTTCGTACTGTAGGCAGAGGAACCAGCTCTTTCTCGAGATGAGGTTTTGTTTTGTACCTTAGTTCTTTTCCAAGGTATGAATAGGAAAGATCTTTATTCAAAGAGTCACACATGAACATTTTCAGCTGTGTCCTAGTTGCGGGGGGGGGGCGCTGCTGTGCAGTGTGAATGAGTGTCTCGGGGACCCGGGATGCCCATCGTGCGGCCTCACGCTCACCCCCTGCTGACCGATGCGCTTCTTACCTGGCCTGCGTTTCACTCACCTGTTAAAGAAACGCACCTGTGAATGGGAATCAGCATTTTAGTATTTGACTGGGAGAGTTAAATACCAACCTCTGATCATTGACTTTTCTTCTAGTTAGTACTATTTTAAACAGCACTTGAAACTCATACACCTTTCTCCAGAAATACCGATTTTGAAGTATTATACATTTGTCTAGCAAGTGCTTTTAAGTACTGTTCCTTTTTTCTTAAGTTTCTGGTGCTTTCTACAAAAAGTACATTTTAGAACGATATGATTTTATTACAACTTCAGAAGTTTAGAGAAGTGATAGTTTAAGGTCTCTCGATGTCTTGTAGAGATTTTCAGAACTGAAGAGCTGCGTGCCGTCCAGAGTAACCTTTCAGTCACTACTAGTTAGATTTTTTAAACATATTAATCCGAAATGACAGCGAGTCCCTCTAATGTGGAGCTTTGTGCTGCGCCGAGCACACCGCGGCGGGCTCCCGGGCATCTGCCGGGGAGGTCGGCCCGAGACGCCCGGGGACCAGAGCGTCCACGGGGGAGGGCGCTCTTCGCCTGCTGCCGTGGGGGGCCCGCCGTTTTGGGGGGGACTCTGGAACAGGGGCGCGCGGATTCGTCAGATGGCTTTCTACTTGATGCCCGTCCCCCCACGCGAGCAGCAGGCGGGTCGCTGGGTGACGGGACGCAGCGTCTCAGTGACCGGCGAGGGCGGGGCCTGTGGGCCGAGGCGGGGACGGCCGCGCGCTCCATCGGGTCGCTCTCCATCTCGTGCCGTGATATCTCAGGCCGCCGCGCTTCTCCCGCAGGGATCACCAGGTTCGACCTCCTGGGAGACTTCGGGCGGTTCAACTGGCTGGGGAACTTCTACATCGTCTTGTCCTACAACCTGCTGTTCGCCGTGGTGACGACGCTGTGCCTGGTCCGCAAGTTCACCTCCGCGGTCCGCGAGGAGCTCCTCCGGGCGCTAGGTAACCCTCGGTGCACGGCGTCGCGGTGTCCCTAACGGGTGACAGCGGCGGGCCAGTTCGTCCCGGGTCCCCGCGTCCTCGCCGTCCCCGGCGTGAGGCCGCTGTGCGCCTCCTCGTCTGTGCAGTGGCGGCGCTGCCTTCTCACGGGTGGGACTGTGGTGACGCGGTCTCTGGCCACCCCTCCGAGCCCCGGCCGTCGGCTCGGCCGTCGTGATGGCGGGCACGGCGGGTGGGGTGACAAAACCTGTTTCCCGTCATGACACCTGTTCTATTTTTCAGTTAAGGAATGTTTTGTGGCTCCAGGAGAGACACGTGGAAACGGCCCTACGGGCTCCGTGCCACCTGGGGCCTGATGGCCTTGCCTCCTCCCCCAGCTCCCTCTAGGGCGGGCCCCGTTTCTGAGCACGTCCCCGTGCCCTGTAGCTGTCACCCAGTGGCTCGCTGTTCCGGGGACCAGAGCTGCTCTTTGTGTTGGATTCATTTCTTCTCCGTCCTGTCCGTCGTCGTGGACGGGCTGGATTTCACGTCTGTTCTCCTTGGGATACGCGGGCGACGGAAGGGTCACATTGGGGGCGCTACGCTGGTGTGCACGGGGCGTGAAGCTGTGTAACTGCCAGGCGTGGAACCGTGTGCAATTCTAGGGGGGAAAGAAGTCTCCAGGTACAGCTTTAAGCTGTCACACAGGTCCGAGGCGGACCAGAGTTGTCCCCTCGTCATCCGTCCCGCAGGCGCGCTGCGTGCGCGTCCTTGAACGTCTCGGTCCCTCATCTCACTGAGGCGCTCGTGGCTTTCTGTCGCAGGAACGTCGGTCCTCCCGCCGTTTCTCCCTGCCAGGGCCGGCGGTGCCCCGCGCGTTCGCTGTGGGGTGCGGGGGACGTCCATGGGCCCGGGTGGTGACACGTGTTTCCTCTCGGAACTCTCTCTGATCTCTAAGGAGCGAAACACTTACATTCAACTTGTTCTTTGGCCGTTTCTCCCCCTTTTTCCTTCCGATAACATTTTCCATTGCTTTTCCTTTTCACTGCGTGCTTAACGCCTCGGGGTGTCGCCACGCGGTTCCCCGCGCGGGGCACCGTGAGTGGGGTCGTTCTGTGTGAGGTCGGGCCCCTGGGCTGGGAGGCGCCTGCGGGAGGCTGTCACAGCCCGTGGGGTGCAGGAGGAGGGCGGGGAGGGGCTGTGCGCCTGCCACCGGAAGCCCCGGCTGGTCCTGTGGGGTGTGACGAGGAGGTGGCCCCCAGGGCCACACTGGGTGGAGCAGAAGGCCTGACTTCCGGCTGGCAGCTGTCTTCAGTTCAGGGCCCCCCACAGGGAGCTGCCAGCGGTGGTGGGGGGTGAAGACAGTCGCCCCGACGGCTCCGGCCCCGCCTTGGTTTCTGCGGGGACACTTCGCGTTGCGCCTCCTTGGTGTCCCGCCAGCCCTTGGCCCGGCCGCCCTCCCGCTCGCCGTGTCTGACCGTTTCCTTCATGTCCCTGCAGGGCTGCACAAGCTGCACTTGTCAAACCCTCCAAGGGACGCGGAGACCAGCAAGCCGTCCGCCAACGGCCACCAGAAAGCCCTGTGAAGCCGCCGCGCGCTGCCTGGGGGCCACCGTCCTCGGGACCTCCGGAGACCACGGCTGTCGCAGGCCCCTTTCCTTGGTGGTGCGGGGCGAGGCCCGTCCCCGCCGCTGCCCGTCACTGCCAGGGGCCAGCTGCCCGTGCGAGGGGCCACTTTGATGTCCCGCGGAGAACACAGGCGCGCAGGCTGCCCGCCAGGCCACGGCAGTGGCGATGGGCCTCGGGCCGAGGGACACCAGCTTCCCACCCCGGGACTGCGGCTCTGGGCTGCGGCACGAGTGCCCTGTCACCGTGGTCCTGAGGGCTCGTGCTGTGATGCGGGCCACCCCTCGTAGCCCGGGAGCCAGCGCTGGAGACCGTCACGTGGCTTCTGCCGCACGGGCCACGCGTGCAGCCAGGGTTCAGCCTTTTGTCAAGACCCCGTGCTCGCCTGTGCCCCGGTGTCCACCACGACGGCGGAAGCCCTCTGTCCCTCTGTCCCTCTGTCCCTCCCGTCGCCACGTTTTAGGCTTCGGTCGCTTCGTGTGTCACGCTCAGCAGGTCCCCAGCGTCACCATTCCTGCCGTCGTTCAGCTGTCACATTGTAAATAGTTCTCGGGTGGTGTCCTGACTCAGCCCACTGACTGCAAACTACGGATGTCACTGTCGCCACCCGCTGGGACACAGCACTGAAGGGGCTGCAGGCGCGCGTCACCCACACCATGCGTGGCGACACAGTGTCCGGACAGAAGCGAAACGACGCGTTTCTCAAGCTGTTGCATTTAAAGCTTTTTGGGGGGAAACTCTGAAAACCAGGATGTAGATATCTGACATAAGACATTTCCGCTCGGCGCCGAGATACGAGAGCGCGTGTGCGTTCGAGGCGGCGTCGACTGGACCCGTCCTGTGGACGCCTCTGCTTCCCTACTGGCCGTCACCCCTGAGTTTGGTGACAGTGCAGCGCTCGGCAGCACCACCGGTCCCCACGTGGCGACCCCTCAGGGTGAAACCGCCCGGGGGAAGCGCACGGACACCGGCTGCGTCCGGCCCCGCCGGCTCTGGGCCGCACGGCCGCGTCCGCCGCCGGCTTGGTGGGGACTGACGTCTGCTCGCGGTGACGCCGTGAGCACACCGTCGAGGGGGAAGAGAAGGCGCCGTCTGCGACCACAAGAACGTCACTTCTAAGTGACCCCGACGTCAGGGCACGTGCAGGGGGAGAGCTCTGGGGGTCGCGCCCCCGCCCCCGTCCGCCGTGAGGGCGCCGGCCCCCTAGGCACACAGCTCCCCGAGGGCCTTCGCCAACCCCTGTCATTCACTGGTTCTGCGACATTTAAATAAATTATTTTAAAATTATAAAATTCACAGAGTATAACATTTCTAATGATTTTTACTGATTTTCCAAGGCATTTCTTAGATTATTTACTTAACTCGATGTACATTCTGTATAATAAACGAGACCTGCCGGAAACATGTGACGTCGCGGGGACGTTTGACAGTGACGTGGGCCCCCCCGGAGCCCCCGAGGGGCGAGCTGTGCCCGCTGCGTGTCGCCGGAGAGCCCTGCGCGGCTTCCCCTGTGGCTGGCTCGGCGTTTACTGTGCCAAGGCGGGATTCGTATTCAGACGGCACACGGGCCGTGCCGACTTTTTAAACGTGTGAGGTTTCTTTCAAAGCGTCTGATGCACTGGCAACTTGCTTTTGTTTACAGCGTTTTGTTTACAAATCACCGGTCTTGTTTGTTCCTTACCACGAGACCCTCCCAGTGTGATCGTTAACATGTCTCGGAAATCGAAGTTTCCCAGGAGCATGTGACATCTTGGTCCCCGGCATATGTCGTCAGTTTGCAAAATAAAATTTTACAAACGTGAGTTGTGGTTTGATTTGTAAGCACTCACGTGTGTGTGTGTGTGTGTGTGTGTGTGTGTGTGTGTGTTTAATCTTAAATGCCACCCTGTCTAAAACTTAAGGGTACCTGTAGATTCTGTGCCGGTTCTACGAAGGGCAGGAATCCCGGTGGAACGTTGCATTAAGGGGGAGGGAGGTATTTTTTCTGTCTGTTGTTACAGAGTTATTGGTAGATGGGTTTCTCGCAGCCTGAAATGTGGCAGCAGAAATTGACGTGACGCGTGGTAGTTATTTTGATTCACTTGGTTAATCTCTTCCCTAGAAGGACAGAGCCGCCTCTGACCGTGTCCTCGGCGGCTTAGGCCGAGTTCTTGCAGGCCTAGTGACTTCTGGATGGGGCTGATTCAGCAGCACACAGAGGCCTCTGCTCACACCAGCGCCTGCCAGGGGCTTGGCCACAGGCGGGGGTACGTTTCACGTTGTAAGTCTGTGCACACGTGCACGCAGGTTTTTCTTCTTTTTAAATTCTAGACAGAAACTAAGTTGATCTTATGACCTATTAACAGATAGTGCACTTCAGTTTGAAAACCGTGGCGAGCGTGCAGACAGTGCCTGGGAACGAGGCTGGAATTTGCTGTGGCAACAGTAACAGAGCACCGAACCGCCTGGGAATGAAAAGGCTTCTTTAAAACAACTGCAGAGATTGCGGATTAGACGCAGGTTTCATGGGGGCGCAGGGCTTACCTCTGGGCGCCCTCCAGCCAGCCCGCCCGCCCGTGTCCCCGCCCCCCCCCGCTTGTCCTCGTCACTGACCCAGCTTTCACGATGGCCGATGACGCTGCCATGTGATCGGGGGAGGTAAGGGTGGTTTTCGTGACCTGACCGAAGAACGTGGTGTCATCTTCAAACTGCCCAGAGCCCCGGTTTGCTGCTCTGGTGGCAGCGTGGTGTCCCCACGCCCCTGGTGGCCTGCCACTGCCTTCCCACGCAGATCCCCGTCTCTGCTGAGCTCCTCGCCCCAGACACCCCTCGGTTTTCACCCGGGGGACCAGTCCCAGGGCTCCCTACCACCCCACCCCCTCAACATTTTATCTGTCGCCTGCAGCTCAGTCCTTTGTCAGGAAAGTACTTGGTTGCAAAGAACAGAAATGTGCTCTGCCCACTGAAGCAGGGAAGTTTACGGGAAGGACACGACAGCTCACAGGCCCCGGGAAACCTCGAGAAAGGGGTCCGGGAAGCAGGCGGGGACCCGCAGCCACCGTGCCCGAGAGCCAAGCCCTTCGAGCACGCGCTGTCCCAGCAGGCTCCAGGTTGGGGTGTGGCCTCGGCCTGCCCAGGCCGCGGGGGCATGGCTCTGCGCTGCCTGTCGGGGCCGGGGAGGGCCTTCTGGGTGGGGATGCGGCTGGTACCCCCGCTCCCCTCTGCTCTCCAGCCTGGGTGCTGCGCCCCGTGAGCGGGCCGGGGGTGCGCAGCCCACGGGGAAGACAGCAGACGAGCGCCCCTCGGGGCTGAGGAGGAGAGAAGTGGAAATCTGTGTGTGCCTGCCCACAGCCCACGGGGCCCGGCCTGCTCCGCTGACACGCGTGCGCCTGGGCGTCTGCCCTGTCCTGCCGTCACCCGTGGCTGCAGGACCTGTGCCCGTGGGCTGGGCCCGCGGACACCTCTGCCTGCTCATCCCAGCAGCTGGGAGCCATCCCTGGGGGCTCCAGGCACATGGGAGGCCAAGCCACTGGCCACGAGCCATGAGCCAGAAGGAGCCGTAGCCCAGGCCACCGAGAGCAGAGCCTCTGTCCCCGCTGGGCCGCGTAGCCTCTCTGTGAGCCTGGCCTGTTCCGGCAGCCGGGTGCCCAAGCCCTACGCAGTCCTCGTTCCCTGCAGCCAGGCCCGGGAGCACGCCTGCCACCCAGCCGGGACGGCCGGCCCCAAGCCGCTCACACGCTCCCCATGGTGAGCGGAAAGGGCCCCGGTGGCTGGCTCTGTACCCGAGAACGCGATGCCCCCTCCTCTGGTTCTGCATGTGCATTCATGGGTTGGGAGGGCTGAGTCCAGGGCGATTTATTCAATGGAGAGTAGGTAATTGTCACAAACCAGGGTCTGGACTGGCGCAGGGCCTCGGGACGCTGCATTCTCAGGCGTCGGGCGTGTGGTCAGACACGGCCACACGTGCTGGCCACTGGGACGCGCCTGGGAGGCCTGCCGGTGCCCATCAGACTCATGGCCCGGGGCCCGCGGACCAGATGGCCGTGCGCGGACGGGGGTGGCGGGCTGTGCCACAGCCTCGGGGCGGGACGTGGCCGGGCCTCTGGAACTCGCCGTGGGCTCCTCGCTTATTTCATTTGCTTAGACGCATGGATTTGAAATCTTTTTATAAAAACGGAAGCCGGAAGCCAGCCGGGCTGTGCGCTGCGACGGCGTAGCTATCGCGGTGTCCTCTGTGCCACCGCCAAGTCTACTAGTGACAACAGCGCTCACCCGGGCTCCGCCGCCCCCCGGGGCGTCCAGGGGAGGTGGCCTTGCCCCCGCCCGGAGGGACGGGACGCTTCCCGACCACTCAGCCCTCCAGGACTCTCTTCTGGTAGCAGGAGCGGCAGAGGGGGCAGGCGTGGAAGGGCGCGCTGTCGCCCCAGGAGAAGGCCTCCAGGGCCAGGAGGCAGGCGTGGTGGAACGTGTGCGAGCAGGACAGCAGCACCGTCGCCCGGCGCGGCTGGCCGTCGCCGCCCGTGGCCAGCGGGGTGAGGCAGATGGGACACTCGCCGGCCTCCCGGTGCTGCGCCTGCGACAGAGGGGACAGGTGAGCACGGCCGCGGCTCCTGCCGGCCCCCGGCGGGCCGCTCGCAGGGTAAGGGGGGCGCGGGGACCCGGGGACCCCGGGCTCGTAAAGAGGAGGAGCTTCGCTGGGTTCTAGCGTCGTGTCCCCCCCACCCCTCGTCACTCCTGCGGAGACGGAAAGGGCCAGCGACCCGCTGTGCCAAGCAGCCTGCAAACAAGGCCGTTCAGAACACTCAGCGCGGTGATGCCAACTTCCCTCAGGGAGGCGACACCGGGGGGCTCGTTCAAAAGCCCGAGCTCTGTGTGGCTGTTCCACTCCCCGTACACTTTCCTGTCCTTATGCTGTTCCAAGCAAGCTCTCCCTCGGGTCACCCTTCCTTCCGAGGCCACCGCAGACGCAGGGGAAGGCGGCCGCCGGTCAGGGAGGAACTCTGTTTCCCTTTGGCGCCTTCCCGGTTCGCACGATGGCGTCGCCAGGGCGGACTTTCACACGGAAGGGCCCTGCGGTCACTGGGAGAGGGGGAAGGAGGGCCCGAGGGTCCCCTCCGTCGCACCAGTGTGGCTCCCCGGCCCCCCTCCCACGTGGCCCTTGGCCACGCCCCCCGTGGGGCCTTGCCGCCCGCGCCCACCTGCGCCTGGATCCGCCGCCAGTCGTCGTCGGTGAGCTTGTGGCTGCGCTGGTCCTCCAGCTGCTGCAGCACGCTGCGGTTCTCCGCCAGGCAGCGGTCAATCTCCGCGAAGAGCTCGTCGATGTCCGTGTGGTAGGAGCACAGGATGCGGTGGCTGATCTCCGTGAACTGGGGACACGGGGGGCAGGGGATGCTGAGGGGGACGGCCTGGTGTGGGTGGAGCGAAGCGCCTTCCTGCGTCTCCGCCGCCCTGGTCGCTACCGCCCTCCCAGTCACTTGTGGGGGGGACAGACAGAGGGCGAGTTAACGATGCCGCGTGCAGGTGACTTAGGCCGAGCGGGCACCGGAAAGGCTGGAGCCGTGGTGGCTGTTGGCAAGGAGTGCGTCGAAAGGAGAGGCTGGGACAGGGAAGGCGCTGGACGCGTACAGAACTCGGTGCACCGTCAACCCGCCCCCGCACCGTTCCCTGCCACCGCCGGGCGACTGGTAAGCGCGGCCGCTTGGTGCCCCTTTGCTGCCAACCATCTCCCCACTGGGGGCGCAGATTATGGATGAATGGTCATCTGAGCGTGATCATGAAGAGAGGGAAACCCGCCTTTTAAGAATCGACGTATTCACCCTGCTTTGCTCAGCGGGCTTTAAATTGTAATTTAAATTATAAATTATATTTAAATTATAAGGCCTAAAGACCTTGCGAATCTCTCTACGTAAGCGATGCGGTCAGTTCATGGGCAGCATATGACAGTTTATCTCAAACTTTTAAAAAGTTTGCTTTGACGAGGGTATTGTCCTTAAATATAGCCTCTCATGTCCCCGAGCTCAGGTCTTTCTACGAAGTACCACAGTCTCGATACAAAAAGATTTAGAGATCTTTGTCCAGCGGTCTCGGCGGATGATTGAACGGGCGGGCCCTGGTTGGTTGTGGCAGGGCGCGCTATCGCCTCCTGCTGGCAGGAGCCCGGAATTGCCGGGGTGAAGGACGGTACTGCCGCCGCTGCGGCCACAGCAGGTGCATGGGAGACGCGTCTCTGCCTGGACGGTGCAGGGGGCACGGGGCGGTCGCTCCGCCGAGATCGGTTCTGTGCGACGCAGTCACACGCTTTCTTCTTACGTCGTCGTGTGTCTGAATCTCTTCTAAGTAACACATTTTTAAACAGATAAGAAACCACGGCGATCGCGTGGGCGGGAGAGGTGACCGCAGGAAGCTTCACATTCCAGAGCCCCTCAGGGCGCCTTACTCAAGGCTTGGGACAAGGACCGTGTCACTACGCCCAGTGTCCCCTGCGTCCTCACCCCACACCTCGCCGAGGGCCCAGCTGCAGCTCCCGCTGCTCTCGGCTCATCAAGAGGGGGGCCCCGCAGCTCCTTGCAGCCCTGCACCCCTGTTCCCTCCACGCACAGACCCCCGGGGACTGCCGCCCCCTCCTCACCGCCATGGGCGGGAGTCCCCGGGTTTGTGCGGTTCAGCTTCCCAGCAGCACCTGTCGCGACGGGGCGCGCTCTGTCCCTGGAAACCCTCTAACATTTGAGACTTGGGTCCCCCGAGCCACGTCCCTGGGCCGCCCCCCTCCGGGCCAGCCGTGGCTCTGATGCGTCCATCCCTGACCCCACCTCTGCCAGGCTCCGAACTCCGCAGATGGAGATGGTCACGTGTGGGACCCCGTGCCTTCTCCCCGAAGCCCCAGGCTTATCTGCCACCCGCCAGCGGGCACCTCCTCTTCTGGGTGTCGCGGGCAGCTCAGACCGCGGTGTGCGGCGGACCCCCACGTCCCTCCCTGACCTGCCCGCTCTGCGCCTGCGCTTCACCCAAAGCCCCGGAGCCAAGCCCGAGTCCCCTCCTCCTCACCCCCATGGTGGCCGTGGCCTTCAGGCCGGCTGCAGGGGCTGGCCCCCGCTGCGCCCCAGTTCCCCGCTACACCCCAGGCCCCCGCTGCGTCTGCTGCCACTGGAGGGTCCCCTGTGCCCGCCCGGCCGGGCCGCGCTGGCCTCCGGCCCTGCCACGCCCGACGTCTCCCCTCTGCCTGGGAGGGTGCTTCTCACGCCCGGGCCCGTCCCCATGTCCAGGCCTGTCCCTTACGCCCGGGCCTGTCCCTCATGTTCAACCCAGACCCACAGGTGTGCTCGCGGGAGGCGCCCAGGCACGGTTAACCCGCGAGTCCACGTCCTCTCCTCTTGCCTGGCGCCTGGGACTTTCTCTCCGGTTAACGAGGCTCCATCCTCCCGTTGCCGAAACCGAAAACGTTTCATGAATGAGAAGAATGACAGTCCCCTTCATACGTGATGGCGGCTGGAGCCGATCAGAACGCGTCTTATTCCACCCCGGCCGCCCGGGAGGTTCCGAGCCGGCCCGGGGCTGGCGGGGACCCAGGACCTGCGCCCCCCGCCCTGGAGCCGCCCGGCTGCCACTCAGCAGCGCTCAGAGCACCCTTGGCCCCCCCTTTGGACACTCGTCGCCGGCGGGGCGCAGTTATCTCCTTCCTGTGTGTACTTCTTATCTCCTCTAACGAGCCCCTCAGATTCCGCGAAGGACCCGACTCCCCTCGCCAGGCCCTCGGCCGACAACAAGCGCCTCTGACCTCAGGTTGGCAGTAGATTAGACACGGGGGCGCGGAGGCCGAAGGGGTGCAGGCAGTTTTCTTCTTGCCGCGAAAAATGACAACGGTGTCTCTGTTCGAAGGCTTCTGAAGCCACTTGTTTCCAGGATTCAGCCGGCGTGCAGTGTATGATCACGGTGTCGCCATAAAGACACTGCAAATCCTTCAGTACAAGTTTACGGCACATTTCTAAATGTGAGCTGGTGGGAGTTTCTTCTCGTAGCTTCAAGGATTCGCAAGTTAATTAGCGAGATTAACATTTTAATAAGTGAAAAAAATCTAAGCGACGTGTAGATATTGATTACCTACTGTGGCCAGATCAAAGGCGCGTCCCACGCGTAGCTTATATGACGTGTTTCTTGCGTGTGACGTCTCTGTGTGTTCAGCATCGTCCTGCCTTTACTTACCCCCTCGCTGCTGCATGGGGCGGAGGCCCTTAAGTAATTAACAAGGCCATCGAGTTCTAGCTTTTAAACTAAGGGTTCATATCATTTTACAGAAACAGACACAATATATAAAAAAAATTTCCATTTTAGTAAGGATGAATGTCTTCACCTATTTTTTTTCCCTTTAAGTTTCATATTTCAGATATGCGAGAAATGAAGTAATTAAGAGTTCGGGTCATCGATAAGTAAAATCATTTACAAGGAACATGCCGGCCGAACCCTTACAAAAACGTGCTCACAGAGGTAGGCAGGTGAACTCTGTCTGCCCGGAGGCCTCGCCGAGTCAAGTGATCCATCTGGATGTCAGCAAATTGCTTACTAATGTGTTGACTTGGCCACCCTCAAAAGCAAAATGAAAAGCCTGGAATTTACAGCATATCAATGAATCAGTTGATAAGCTTTTACTGGTTTAATATCCTCCCAGTCTCGCTGCCTGGAGCCACTTCAAGCTAGCAACAGAATGTTTGCCATCTCTATGTGATAAAGGAAGTCAAAGGACTAAACAAACGCCCAGACCATTACGCTGTTTGGTGAGATGTAAATGGAAAAAGTAAGAGAAACCTCAGGCAGGAGGGTGTGGGAACGGGCGGCCCCTAAAGTCAACCACGGCCTCTGACAAATCGCTAACTTTTTAAACAACGGTCAGGACTTTTGGCTCGGGTGGAGATAATATAGTGCATTTGAAAAAGTTGTAATTGCAGCCATAAAAGACCGTGCCTCGGTTATATGACAGATGCTAGCAGAACTTCTAGATAAGGATCAAAGGCGGTCAAGGACCGACCGCTGCATCCTGGGGAACTCTTGGCCTTCCTGGACGCGCCGGGGACAGGCGTGAGCATGGCAGCTCTAGGGACGCCTGCGGGTGGCTTTGATCTGAGCTCACCGTGCACGGGACCCGTGTGCCGCCCCCGACAGCGCCGGTGCCCGCTGTGACAAAGCACCGCAGACTCAAGGTTAATGCTCTGACACTTGCGGGTGCAAAACCCAGCCTCCGACCCGCTGGGTTCCTTCCCACAGGCCGGCCGGCCATCTAGTTTAGAACCTACGCTCAGGTTCAGTTCAGTCTTGCGTAGAGTATGCCGGCAGTACTTTAAAGCAAGGCCCAAAAGAATTCGTGCACGGAAACATTATGATTTGTAGAAAAACAAGCCCTGTATTTTATGAGCCGACGCTCAAAAGATGCATGAAAACTAGAGAAAGAAAAGGGTTTCTGAATCCCTCCGTAACAGGAATGAAAACACAAGGCCAGTTATATCGCGAGGAAGATGGATCGACGGGCAAAAATAGAACGGCGTGCGCTAATCTCATCTGCGGTATTAAAAACATATCCATCTCTTCGAGATCTGGAAACTTGAAAGGACACGGGCAGTTCCTTCCTAATTTATTGTGCCTAAAAATATTCGATGATCCCTTTCCTATTGATGAGACCTCTTCCCCAGTACAGCAAAGAAGCGTTCACCCATCTGCCAGCGAGGAAAAAACTGCCATGGACTGGGTATTTATAAAGCCAAATGTCTCGCGGGTGAAGAAATATCCTTGGTGTGCGGCCAAGTGCTTCCTACTTTTCTAGGGTTAAAACGGCCTTTCTTTGATGAGATGATTCTGATGGTGTGTGGTGTTTTAACTCTTACGTGGCAAAACAGGGAGTTTTAAAAGCGGGCGACGACTCTGTTGGAGCCCCAGGTTTCTGACAGTTCTGTAGACTCCCAAAGTCTGGACGCCATCGGAACGGGGAATCGAGATGGATCGTGGGAGAGAAAGGGGATACGTGTCATGTCTTGATTTCGTCGGCTCAAGGAGGACCCCCAATCCGACATTTGTGCGCTGTCCACCATGGGGTGGACTCATGCTTGATGTCTCCTAGTCATGGACAACTTCTTTTACTCTTTAGTCTAAAATAAGATGAATTCGCGTTAACGTAACATTCGCCATGGTCAGCATGGAGACACAGCTTAGGAACGTGTCTGGAGGTGGCGCACGTGACCCCGGGCGGGTGGGAATGGCGTGGCCGGTGCTTTTGGCGACACACGTGTTGCTTCGTGAACCTTCCCGTTCTGACATTCAGACATCGTATCTCCATGGTTCGTGGCTCTCTGCGCACATTTAAGTTGTAGGGAGGGTGACGGGGTGACAGGCGTGTGACAAGTCACAGGCGTCAGAGCCCGGGCGGAAAGGCAGGTCCCCGCGGGAAAACCTGGCGTTTCTGGAATGTCACTGACGATGTCACAGAGCTAGTCTCTCACCCAGGGGAGCCTCGATGAAGTCATTGTTCACGTTGCCTTGGGAACGTACTTACGTTCAAATGAACTGAGTCACCAGGGAACCTCCAGACACCGACTCTCCTGGAGCTGGACTTTGGCACACACGCTCAGGTCTGGAAAATGGGGCGGAGAGAGGACGGGAAACCCAGCCCGAGGGTTATATTTTTATTTTAAATACCTTGGTCCGCGACTTCTAGGATTTAGCGGACACGCGACCCTGTGTGGTTTCAGGGGTACCATGTGATGGTTCGGTACACTTAGACGTTGCGAAATGCCCAGGACAGGAGGGTCGGTGACACACGCGTCGTCTCACGCAGCTGCCGTTGCTTCGCGGTGGCGAGAACGCTTAAGAGTGACTGTCTCAGCGTCTTTCAAACACATACTACAGGACGGTTGACCGTGGACGCCACGCCGTGCGGCGGACCCTGAACTCGCTCATCCTCCAGCGGTAGGTGTGAGCCTTTGCCGGCATCTCCCCGGTTCCTCCCGCAGCCCCCGGCAACCACTTTTTCCTGTGAGTTTGACGTTTTTGGATTCCACGTGTAAGTGATATCGTATAGCTTCTGTCTTTTGCTGTTGGATTTATTTCACTTCGCATCATGCCCTCGCGGTCCATCCTATTGTCACAAATGGTAGGATTGCCTTCTTTCTCGTGGCTGAATAATATTCCATTAGGTACACATGCCACATCTTTCTTTACCCCTTTGCCCTGGGATGAACACTCCAGAAGCTTCCACGTCCAGAGTCTGTAAACTCTGATGTTTTTATCTTATAGTTTCTATTTCTCAAAATACCAGCTATTGGCTTCATTTATCAGTTGTGCTTCTTTCCTAATTAACTTTCTTTCTTTCTTTCTTTTTCTTTCTCTTTCTTTCTTTCTTTCTTTCTTTCTTTCTTTCTTTCTTTCTTTCTTTCTTTCTTTCTTTCT
>PVKZ01006975.1:0-27984 GCA_004027375.1 Macroglossus sobrinus | reverse complement strand
CCTTCAGGACAAAGTGCCGCCACAGCTGGTTGGCCTTAAATGGGCGAGGACTTGACTCGGGCTACTGGTTGCATGCGTGAGGTTGGGGACGGGTTGGGGACATGGGAACTCTTCCCGCCTTCTCCTGGAGGACCCTATTCTCATCCAGGAATGCGGTGGGGGCGGAGCCCAACCCTGCCGCGCGCACATGTGCGAGTTGCGGAGAGCACAAGGCAGGTGGCGCTCAGGCTTTCTCTCCAGGTGAGTCCTTCCAAAGGTTGCAGGACTCTGCGACCTGGAGAAAATTCTAGGGTACTGAATGCCTCTGTCAGGGTCCTGGATGCCCCTCCTCCCGCCCACGGCCCACCCTTCATCCTGGCTGGGCGGCCCTGGACTCTCGTGGCCTCTGGGTGTCTTTTCCTCCAGGCCCGGTGTGATCCACGCGGTGTGCCCTGGACGCCCAGACTGTCCTGTCCGAACCGGAACCCTCTTTTGAAAGTTGGGTCTCTGGTGTCACAGCCCGACGCCTGTGACCATGGTTCCCCCCTTGTTGTATTGTAGTTGGGAGAGTCCAGGAGATCGTGAGGAAATTCCCACTGTGGTTTGGGGTGAATAATGACAGTGGAAAGGTCCTAAATTAGGCGACATGAAGGAGGATGACAAGGCCATGGTGGGACGGGGCAGGGACAAGGATTTGTTGATGCAGAGGGCGGACATAGTCTGTGTCCTGGGATAAAGTGGGTTTTGAGTAGCATTTACAGATCATCAGACTGAGGTTTTCGATTTTAAAAAAATTTAATTCAGATTATATGTACAGTTCTAAGTGTGTGCTCAGGACATACTTTGACCTCCAAAATGTCAAAGTACTTCTAAGTTGGGAAACATTGAATTTTGCCCCCAATTTACTTACCTTTATATGCATACTTTTACATAGTAGAACTTTCAGTGAAAACATTTCAAAAGCATTTTTAAAACTTCTTGCAAAAAATTTGGGGATAGCATTTAACCATAGAAGTCTTGCAGATTGGATATGCTCTTATTGGTCATTTCTATATTTTTAGAAAAATGTATTTGAACCTCACTATTTCTTATTTATTTTACTTTTTATTGCTATGTAAACGTTCTTGTTATATTCTGGGTAGAAATTTTTTTATCAGGCACATGATTGGCAAATATCTTCTTCCATAGTTTGAGTTGTCTTTTCACTTTCTTGATTATGTTCTTTGTTCTGAATTTTGATAAAATCTAGTTTATCTATTTTTATTTTTTTTTCTTCTGATTTTGGTTTAACAACCCATTGCCTAACTCTAGGTCATGAGGATTTACTTCTAGTTTTCACTAAGAATTTTATATTTTTAGCCTTTCATTTAGTTCTATGATCCATTTTGAGGTAACTTTTTTATGATTTGAGGAAAAGTTCACCTTTATTCTTTTGTATGTGGATATCCCGTTGTCCCAGCATGATTTGTTGAAAATACAGTTCTTTTCCCATTGAATTGTCTTCACACCCTTGTCACAAGTCACTTGACCATTCATGTGAGGATATATTTCTGGAATCTCAATTCCATTCAATTGATATATATGCCAATCGTTATCCAAATCCACACTGCCCTCATTTATGGTAGTTTGGTAGTGAATTTTGAAATGGGAATGTTTAAGTTCTCCAACTTTTCCTCTTCTTTTTCAAGCATTTGTTGGCTATTCCGGCTCTCCTACATTTCCTTATAAATCAGGATCAGG
Source organism: Macroglossus sobrinus (assembly GCA_004027375.1). Taxonomy (NCBI): domain Eukaryota; kingdom Metazoa; phylum Chordata; class Mammalia; order Chiroptera; family Pteropodidae; genus Macroglossus; species Macroglossus sobrinus. The sequence continues at coordinate 26,265 of PVKZ01006975.1, read as the reverse complement.
TTGCCAATTTCTGTACAACGGATAGGTGGCTTTTGATAGGGGTCATGTTGAATCTGTAAATCAATTCTAAGTTATTTCCATCTTAATATTAAATTATTGTTCTATGCACATAGAAAAATAGTTTTACTTCATAAAACATGTCACACGGCATTATCTATGTAGCCTTTTGTATTGTAAGAATAAAGAAAAGTATTCTGAAGTCTCTTTTTCTGTTATGGCCAAAAAGGTATTGATACATAAATCAATTTGGGACATAAATACATCATGATTAATGAGTCCAAGATAGTCACACTGTCTTTGAGTCTTCAATATGCTCTCTATTCCCTTTCAATTCACTCTAAGATTGGGAGGTTCCCATGATGACCTCTTTCCTTCAATGTTAACTGTGGAATCCAGCTATGAGGTTGTGGTCTAAACATGCAGTTATTTTTTGGCTCCTCTGTCCTGTCAGGGAGCACTACTCCACTCTCCACACTTAACCCACAAGCTTGAGAAGGTTTGGGGTGAGATGTTCAAGGTCATTCTCTGCCTGTGTTCTCCTGCATCACTGTCAACTCTAGCTGTATTTCCTTATGTCCTTCTAGAAGGAGGGAGTTGGGAAGCTCTCACTGTACAGATGTGGGCTGAGTTCGGGTTATAGTGATAATAAAGGCTATCTGAACTTGTGCACAATGTGGTCACCTTCAAGACACATGCCTGAGGATGGGACTTCCAGTCACCCCCAGTCCCACCTGGTGCATCCTCTACCAAATCAGACATCCCTAACTGTGGGTACTTCTCTATGGTTTTGCTGGATAGAGTCCAATTTTTTTTAAATTAAAAATATTAAATCTTCCCAGTTTGACAGTGTTGTACTGAGACATGTCTGAAATCCCAGCATGAAGAATGGCCCTCTCTGCTTCTCATGTCCTGTACTAAAGCCCCTTCCATTTATATTGTTTCAAGTGGTTTCTCTTTGCTGCCACTGAGGTTTTAAGCAGGGAAAGGATCACCTAGTGCCCAGTTGCAGGTAACAGGAAGCAGGACCGAAACTATGAAGCATTCAGTTGGAGCAAAGGATCAACGTACTTGCCTAGGCAGTGAGCCCAGGACAGGGCCTATGGCACCGGGGAGTCCCCATCCTGCATACCTGACATTCTTAGGGCATAGCTGACATTCTTCCACATCCCTGCCTATCCCCAGGAAGGGACTCCCCTGAAGCCAAGTGGAAATCACACCCCAATACTGTCAGATGAGGATTCAGCCTGCTTGGCCTCCAGGGCAGAGGGAAAGCCAGTGGGAAAGCCTGTGACAAGGGGAAACGCCGGTTTCCTTCTGTTTCACATTCCAGAAGCACAGATATGCCAACACCAGCTGGGAACTGTTGAAATGTCTTACTTGGAGTTTGTCTCAGTAAATCAGGGATGCCTGACATCAGGGCCTGGTGGCCCTTTCTGGAGGGTCTGGGCCTGGGCCTGATGGAGACCCCTGGCCGAGGACTGGATGGGTGTCTGAGTCCAGTCCAGATGGTGTCTATAACCAGCAGAGGGACCACCTGTCTTGTGGGAAGTAGGGTGGTTAGCTGTGGCTTTTATCTTGGCCAGGAGTCAGAGAAGGTCTCGTTTTTTTTGAGATTTGAACTTCCTGTAGGGGCAAAGGGAGGGAGCCCGAGGTCTTTCTTAAGGGCTAGCCCAGATGTGGGGTTGAAGTGGGGAGTGGGTCTTGAAGGACGTCAGAGTCAATAGCTCCTTGACTCCAGGGAGCTGAATAGGGCTCTCTGTAAGGTTTTTTTTTTTTTTTTTTTTTTGCCTCTTCTGTTTCATTTATCAATGGTGGACTTAATGTACTTAAGCTAGTTTGCAGTTTGGCTTTACTTCTCCATTGACAAAGTCCGTGCATTCACTCCCCTTATTACATCACTATATAAAAATCCGAGTTAGCCCTCATCATGGTCTACAGAGCGATGAGTAGACATGGTACCATTGGCAAAATAGTTGGCATTTCTTCCTGGTGGCATATTGCTGAGAATCTACACACATTTTCAGTGTATTCAGGTATTTTGTATTTTATAATAAAGTCTTATATTTGTTATGTCCTTTTAAATGTCCTCCTTTTGGTTTTTTGCAATTTTATCTTTTTTACAGCAAAATTGCCTTAAGGCAAATTAGTTATAGGGCAAAAAAAAAAACGTTTGCAGCAAAAATACCAGACAGGTTTTTTAACACCTCGTGAAGGGACAGAGGTCGGATTCCAAACCAGGGTCGTCTGACCCCAAAGCCTCAAGCTGTTGAATTGGAGGCTCTCAATGTCCAGCTCTCTTGGGACCAAACACTGCCCTTCAGCTGTCACAGCCTCCCAGATACCCACCTCCTCTTGTTCTGATCTCCTTCCACTTTCCTGCCCCAGAACCTGACTCAGCCATCCTGAAAGATAAGGTTCCTCCTGCCTCACATGCCAGCCTCAGCCCTGCCCCGAGGGACAACGCTCCTATCTCTCACCCCAGCTCTGGCTCCATCTTACCTCATTCCCAGCAGAGATGGCCAGTCTGGGTGCCACGCCTGCCTTCAGCTTCCCCAGGAAACACCTGGCGCCAACGACATGACAGCTGGATTGCTTATTGGATGGCACGATAGATCGCTGAAGTCACTGGCTCTTAGGAAAGGAGGCAGTGAGGTGGTGGCTGGAATTTTCTCCATTCCTCTAACTGGCTTCGACTCACTAGGAAGAACTGATATTACATCGTTATGTGGATTACACACAGTCCAAAAGAGAGTTGCATTAAACAATCATCGATAAGATTCTGTGTGAACACCTTGCTATTTCCTAATCTCGTTTTCTAATTTAAAAAACAATAATTATGAACTAGTTTATTATTTTTGCAGCCTCCCAGAGGTTAGGGAACCACTGGTCCAGCCTGCAACTGTAGAGATGGGAGGCTTAAAGAGCTCACTCCCCACTGAGAGAAACTGCATGTATATGCACCACCATTTCTGCTACTGCAGCTCAGCCCCCTTTGCTGCAGGGAAAGCCTCAGACCCCACTGGGGACCTCCCTAGGGGGCTGGAACTCTCCCACCCCTGTTACCAAAGGGTGGAAGAGAAGGCGGAAGTGCTTAGTCTGGAGAGAGACACAGACTTCAGTCCCCCGACTCTTCCCCAGGTTACATAACTCAGCTTGTGGGGAAGGGTTCTCCGAGCCCCAAACAGCAGACCCCACGTGGGCATCTTTTCTGCATTGTCACTGCACCCCATTGTGTGATGGGGGCTCTCCTGAGTGGATTAGCCACAGCTGTGCAGACACAGGGCAGATTCAGATTGTGCCCCTGGGTCTGGGGGTGGGGTGGGGTGGGATGAACAGACACCCTGCACTCAAGACCAGAGGGACGTTAGTGCCCTGCCCCCCACGCAAACAGAATCTGGGGCCCTCCAAGCACATATTTGGGCTGAGTTGATCTCTTTCATCCTCTTGCATCCCAGGCTGAGCTGATCTCTTCCCAGGTGAAGTCAGGTCGTTGGGAGGATCTAGAGCTGTACAGCTGACTCTAATTAGAGTAAGGCGTTTACAGAATGCAAAGTCAAGAAACTCTGGAAATGCTGGCTGCCACATTTTGCAGAACTGAAAGTGAATAAGAATGCTGGAAAGGCTGGGCTTTCAAAAAGCCCGCCAAGGATGTAGTTCTAGAGTGTAACTAGGTTAGCTCATCTGCTTTACACACAGAAGGTCCTGAGTTTGTGCCCCGGTCGAGCCACATTCTACGGCCATGCCATCCTGCACAAGCCCCATATCTGCTCTTGGAAGCTAAGCAGGGTCGGGCCTGGTTAGTACTTGGATAGGAGACCACCTAAGAAGACCAGGTGATGTAGACATAAATAATAGTTAAAATAATAATAAAGCCCTCCAAGACCTCTGGATAGGGGTGGGGATGGGTTTGCCCAGGGTCCCCAAACAGCTGGATCACTTGCTGCTCCTGTTGGTGGTGGGGTCATGGGGGTCCCACGCTGCTAGGCTCCTGAGTGCTGATGGGAGATCTGGGAGATCCAGGGAGTCCGGGCTATAAACCGGGGACACATATTTTGTGTGGGGCTGGCGGGAGAGAGAGCGGGCCATTAGGTGCCTGCCAACAGCTTGTTTGTGTGTTGGGAGCGGAGGCTCCCTGCAAGGTGGTGGTGAGAGTTTGAGGGGTGCAGCGGGGGGAAGTGGGTATGTGGGGAGTGTCTGATGGGTCCCCGCAAGGTAATGGTATGGATGTAGTGTTTCCTGGGTCTGTAGGATGCAGGTGAGTTTCCGGGGGCCGTGGAGGGGTTTGGGGAGAGTCGTGAGTGTTTGTAGGACCCCAAGACACTGTGATAGGGGGGTAGTGAGTGTTCCCTGGAGCCACACGGAGAGGAGGGGTGGTGAGTGAGGGACGGAAGGTATGGTGGGCTGTCCACAGGGCATCAGGTGAGTGGGAGTCATGTGGGGGAGGGCTCTGAGTGCTTGGGTGCCGGGATGGTGAAGGGTCTCTGGGGCCGGGGAAGGGAGGTGGGGTAGGGTCTGGGGGGAGTCAGTGTCTTGAGGTAAATGGGGGTAAGCGGAGGCTGCGATAAAACGATAAAACAAGCAGCCAGGATGGGCGTGGCTGGGAGAGTGGGGGTGGCCAGGCTCTAGACGTATCTGGGGGATCTGAGTGAAGGGGCGGTGTTTTGTGGGGAGAGAGGTTCGCAGGAAGCCGGCATTTGGGAGCTACAGCGAGTGATGGTGCATATCTGTGGGTCCACAGAAGGGGCCGTATCTGGGGCTTGTATCTGAGGCTGGCACAGCTGTGGCTCTCCATCATGTCAGCAGCTGTGTCCCAGCCCACCTCCATCAGTCCCCCGCCCAACCCTCCAGGAGACACTGAGGACCTGAAGGAGACACTCTGGCAGAGATCAAAGACCAAGTGGGCCAGGGGCACATGCGCTCAGGGACAAGTTGTCCCTCTGTCCTGGTCCTAGAGCTCTGTGAGGACAAGCAAGAAGGCTGCTATGGCCATGACATGTGCCCAGTTGTTGGAGACTCTGTCTCTTTCCACTGAAAAGATGCTCAGGGTCTCACAGGAAATAAGTCTCCCCCAAATCACCACTGGCTGTATTTTTCCCCAAGGAAAGAGCCCTGGCAGGAGATGCCACTGCAGGTCACAGACATGTCACAGACACTCTCACTCCCAGACCAACCCCATCAGACCCCAGCCAGCCCCTCCAAAAAATGCAGGAAGGCCCTGCCCTGAGATGACAAAGCCCTGGAGAGGCCCCAGCTACCATGTTGCCACAGCTGCTACACGGTGTCAGCAAATCTGTGAAGCAGAGCAAGAAACTGGTGTTTCTTTCTGTCACCTGCTTCCTCGCTGGCTTTCCCTTTGGTCCCAGGAGCAAACGGGCTGATGCTTCTTCCTGGAAACATGAGGCTGTTATTTCCGTCAGTCCTCAGAAGGCCCTTCAAGGAGGAGAGCAGGAATTCGGTGGCCTAGAAGCTGAGCAGGGAACGAATCAGTCATGTAGGATGTCCCCCATGGGGCTGGGACTTGCAGGGCCAGAGGGCTGACTTGGGAGGTCCCATCTACTTTAGGGTTTCAGGCCTGACCGCTGCTACCTCCAACAGGGCATTAGGTGACCACTACCTGGATGGGCTCATCGGGGCCCTTCCTTGTTTTTCATAAGATGGAGTTGACAAGTTCTCTGGCAGGGCTGGATGTGCAGCTCCGTGCTAGGACTCCAGAGATGCCACAGAACAATACTGCTGAACAGGACAATTAATTTTTTTCATTAAAAAAGAATTGGAGCTTTTTTCTTTTTTCTTTGCTACTTTTCGGCTGAGGGCAGTACTCCCACTCTGACATCGGCAGCCCTCCATTGTGAATCCGAAGGCCTACCCTCTCGCAGATGCCCGCCTCACCATTGGATTCCGTTCAACAGTCTTGTAACTACAAGCGGCTTTGGAAAGGAGCCAACGAGGGCACCAGAACCCTCCACAGAGTCATCTCTGAGTTCACGTGATGGCTGCAGACCCTGAGCCCCGGGAGGTCATTCTGTACCTCCCACTGCCTTATGAAGACAAGAATGCCCACTACGTGCTGGAGTGCTCCAAGCAGGCCCTGCGGCGGGCTTTTGGGGCCTCCCTGCCCATCATCGCCGGTTCTGTCACCATTTGAGAAGGCTCACTGCTGAAGCAGCAGATTTTGTCCATTCAGCAGTCCATGGAAAGGCTCTCAGTCTAAACTGGTGGTCTCTGCCACAGTCTCCCCCCGACTCTTCCCCCCAGGTTGTGTATCATATTTTCTGTTAGCATGCAGCATATCAAGCTACTTTCTGTTGTTATACATTATTATAGTACTAAAATAAATTGGAATCTATCCAGCAAAAACATAGAGAAGTACTCAAGTAGATGCCAGATGTGGTGGAGACTGCACCAGGACGGGACCTTGGGGTGACTGGGTGTCCCATCCTTGGGCACATGTCTTAGAGGTGGCCACATTATGCACAGGTTCAGATAATCTTCACTATCACTGTAACCTGAACTCGGCCCCAGATCTAGGCAAAGAGTGATCCCATCTCCCTTCTAGAAGGACATCAGGAGGTGACAGTGATACAGGAGAACACAGGTCGATGACGATCTCAAACATTTTGTCCCAAATCCTCTCAGCCCTGTAGGCAAGTGTGGAGAGTGAAGTAGTGCTCCCTGATGAGAAAGAGAGGCCATAGAAACACAAATAAATTGGAATTCATCAAAATTAATAACTTCGTACTTCAAAAAACATCAAGAAAGTGAAAAGATGGTTTCCAGTGTAACAGAAAATATTTGCAAATCATACACCTGATAAGGGAACTGTATCCAGAACATAATAAAAACTCTTACCAGTCCACCATAAAAAGCCAAACAACCAATTAAAAAGTGTGCAAAGGATTTAACGCTGTTTCTACAAAGATGTTCTACAAATAACCATTAAGCCCATGAAAAGATAATCAACATGTTTAGTCATTAGAGAAATATGAATCAAACCCACAATGAAATATCTCTTCACACCCAGTTGCACAGGAATATCCATAGCAGAATTATTCATAGCAGCCTAAAATTGGAAATAACCCAAATGTCTATCAGGTGATGAACTGGCGTTGTGTGGGGCTCTCCCACCCCGTGTTGATAATGATGCTAAAGGGTGGGGCTGCCTGGGGTGCTTTGCTGGGTCATATTCCTGTGGCGAGCCCCCTGCAGACATTGTCCCTGCTGGAGTCATGTTGCATCTGGACTGGCCCTCATGCTTCTTCTTATAACAGCAAAAACCATCAGAGATCTCTTTAAGAACAAGATTTATTACTCACAGGTTCTGTAAGGTGCACAGCACACAAGAGGGCCCCACAGCAAGGCTGCCAGTAGACAGAAAGGAAGGAGGTGTGGAGCTGGGGCTCTGCCTTTATTGAGGGGTCAGTTGTCTAGGGTCTGGAGAGTGCATAAAACCTAGCAGCAGAAATGAGGGCCCAGGAAGGGAGAAGTGGAGCACTTAAGCTGTCAGTTACCTAGGTTAATCAGGGCTTTCCAAAGGGGAATCTCACTGGTAGTGAGGTTGGCCTGGCTCCTTATCTAGTTGTTTTGTCCTAGGGCTCTACCGGAGATGAATATGTGATATGGATGACTCAGCGAATCAAAAGCTTCATGCCGGGTATTATTTGCATTACAATCAAAAGCTTGTCAGGCACTTGTACTACAATGAGTAAACAAAATGTGGTTAACCATACAATGGAAGATTATGGTCAGTAAAAAGAAGTGGCACACTGATATGTATTGCAACACATGAAACTTCCAACACCTTACACTAAATAAAAAACGCGAATGCCACATAAGATGTGATTTTATTTCTATGCAATATCCAGAATAGTCTAATTCGTAGAAATAGAAAACAGATTAGTGGTTGTGAAGGGGTTAGAGGAAGGGCAAATTAGGGGTGACTGCTAATAGGTAGGGGGTTTCTGTTGGGCTGATGGGAATGTTCTGGAATTAGTGTCACACCAGACATTTCCAAGGTATGTTGTTTGAGGGGAGGAAGATGAGGGCTGAAGATGGGTATGTTTTTAATTTTGTTTATTCCTGTGCTGCTAACATTTACAATGTGTACTTATAAATGACATAAATATAAGTCCAAAATAAAATAATGGAAATACAACATACGAAACATGAACTATGCCAATATGGAAATAAATAAGGATAAAGAAATAAAGATTGAAAATAAAACACAAAATAAGATTACAGAAGAAAAACAAGCAGATCATTTAACCAATATTTCTAAAGACCACATCATTTATGAGCAAGAAGAATAATGAAATGACAGGAAGCAGAAACCTATATATAGTCATCTTCCCTGGTCATGGAGCATTGTATACGGTCACTATGTGAGCTGATTTTTTTTTACATGCTTTCAACAAATATTTTCTGTGAAGATATTTAAAATATTTCAAAATGTTTTAACTTGAAAATCACCTACAAATATGAAGGGAGGTAAGTTGGCAAAATCTATTTTTCACAACCTAAAAGTATTTTGAAACTTTTGAGGTCTGTAGTGCCAAGTATGTCCTGAGCACACACTTAGAATGCTACATATAGTCTGAATTCAAGTAAAAATACCCAGAAACCTTAGTCCGATGATCTCTGAATGCTATTCAAACCCGCTTTACCCCAGGACATGGGCCGTGCCCTCCCTCTGCATTAGGAAACTCGTGTCCCCACCCTGTCCCTCCACTGGCTTGTCACCTGCCTTTATGCAACCTAATGTAAGACCTTTCTACTTGTCCACTTTCACCTCGAACCACAGTGGAAACTCCTTCCCGAGGTCCTGGACTCTCCCAACTGCAGTGCACAGGGAGGGGACCGCAGTCACAGGCATTGGGCTCTGTGATGCCAGAGACCCAACTTGCAAAAGAGGAACCCGGGTTCAGGGAGGAGGGGCGTCCAGGACACGCCTGAGGGTCACCCGGGGCGGAGAGAGTCGCAGGGCAGAGAGAGCCGCAATGCTGGCTGGAAGAGGGCCTTCCAGGACCCTGGACAGAGGTTGGACATGCCTCCTGTCCTCCAACACTTCTTAATTTGTGAAAGAAACACACATTATATTCTAAGTATTAATTTTATTTTTAAACAATTTTACAGGAAAATTGGACAGAAAAGGCAGGGGCTTCTGGGTCACTGGAGCGATGTGTTCCAAAGTGGACGTCAGACAAACACGCCCCTTCGTCTGGGTTTCAGACCCTAGGGAACCCTTGGTGTCACAGAGTGTGGCCTATGCTGGGGGGACCTGAGCTGAAATGGCCTTTGGCGGAAGGTTCGACCATCACCGTGTCATCAGCATCCCCATCCGCCATCGCTGAGTGACCGAGGGGAGGCGTGTTAAAGTCTTACAGACTCTGACCTTTTTCTCTACTTTGTGTCACTAAATCTAGACCTGTCGCTTCCCAGAATCCTATCATGCGGACGTCTTTTTTGATTGATTCGGAGGAAATGTTTTCGGAGGCGAGTAGAGTCTTCCTGTGTGAGAGCCCCAATTTCCCTCATCGCAACTTACTGGCTGGTGGGTTCGAGTGGAAAACGCAGGTCTGGGGTTGAGTTGCAGGAGAGGCGACTTGTCTGTTGCCAGCTTCCAAGGCTTCACTGGTCTGAACTCAGAGCCACCCACCTCACCCCGCCTAATCCCTGCTGACCACCAGGGCGCACAGGTAGGACCTCAGGTCCAACGTGCAAGCCCCATCTCTCCTAGCAGGTGGCACCCTGTCCCAGTCCCATATCCTGGCGAGGTTAAAGCAAGAACTGGAGCCCTGTGTCTAAGATGAAATGTTCTTTCAACAAAACCAGGAGATCATGGTGAAAATCTTGAAATTGTTCACATATGGGAAAAGCAGACATACCTATCGAGAAAGAAACCCCTGTCCACCATTCGTGAGCCTTCCCAACCCTTCAGACAACCACTTTGACAGTAGATATAAAATTGCCAAATTTATTAAGTGCCCAGTGAGGAAAAAGGCCTAAAGTAATGAATTATCTCAGAGAATGGTCCGCAATGCCAGCCCAAGGATTCTGCTTAGTGATATTAGCTAGAGGGGTAATTGTGAGGGGCCGGGAGCCTTGGGCCCTCCAGCGACGAAATCATCTGTTCAGAATTATAGAAAGGGGATCGGTCACCCTACCAAGAGCAGATTCAGAGTGTTAAAGGAGAAAGAACAAGAAGGGGGGATCGAGTCTGAATGTCTCCTGACCCAACACCCACCCCACATCACGGATCTAATTGATGCCAGGGCCCTCTCTCCAGACTCGTTCAGGGAGCAGAATCCAGCATCCATGGGGTCATCTGGTCCTCTGTCAGCTGACACTGAAGAGAGAGAGAGAGAGAGAGAGGGCCAGAAATGGAGGGACAGAGGGAACACGGGCAGAGGAAGAGCAAAGAGAGACATAGGAGAGACAGCAAAGAGGTCAAAAGAGAAGTAAAAAAGGAGAATGAATGAGGGGAGAGAAAAAAGGGTAGATTAGATAGACAAGGACAGGGGGACACCAAGAGCAGAATGTAAGTTTGCTTCCTAGATAAGACCAGCATACAGACCCTTCCCTCTCCCCTGAGCCCCCTAAGTCCATGGCATGGAAGAAACCTCACCTGCAACACACCCTGTCATCCAAGGACAGAGCCAGGGAGCATTTCTGGCCTTTCACCTTCACCACGAAGGCCTCCTGGGGCCGGAGGGACCAGGGGCAGCACTGCTCGAAACAGACCCTAAAGGTGCAGTTCCCACACTTCCGAGTCCTGCCCAAGGGTACCACGGCATTGTCATAGCAACAGTGCTGCTGGGGGTCATAGAACTTGTCCCCACATCTTGTGTGCGACTGGCACAGCATCAGGTGGGAGCCAGTCAGGGAGGCTGGTGGAGAAAGACAGCAAGGCGGGTGGGTCCCAGCCTCGGGACCTCTGGAAGCTGCCCCCCCCCTCCCCTGAGCATCCCTGTCCATCCTGGGCTCACCTGGGGCTCCATGGGAGTGGAGGAGGGTGAGGAGGCAGAGAGCGGCTGAGACAGCTGTGGGAGAGGACAAGGGTAAGATGCGGCTGAAGGGGTCACCTTGGGGGGGCCCAGCCTGGGCTGGGGGAAGGTCTGAGGGGGTCTCTGTCCTGACTGAAGTTGGGGGCAAGTCTAGGAGCAGTCCAGGGTGGGATCTTGGGATTACGGGCCGTGGAAGGTGAGAGAATGTAGGCGGGACTCTTGGAAGAAACGGGTTTGGGTTCTGGGGAATATGGGGTTTCCTGGAAGTAGGAATTTAGAGCAGGAGGCTCAGACAGGATCTGACGGGGAAGGGGGCCGAGCCGGGACTAGTGGCATGTGGGTTTAGCAGATTGGGGTTTGGAGTGGGAACCCCGGCTACATGTGGCAGCGGGCGGGAGTCCGGGGACCGAAGCGGGTATGCGGATGGGATGTGGGTCGGCTCTCTCGGTGGTGAGGCACCGTATGAGGCTGGGGCTATGAGGGAAGCTGAGGCAGGGACGGGCTGGTAGTGGCTGAGACTGGAGAGGGACCCTGAGGGAACTGGGGTGGGGGCCTCCTTACCCAGAATGGAGCGCCAGGGAGTCATGCCTCTGGTCTGGCTGCACTGGAGTCAGGGGAAGGTCTGCGGCTCCCAGCAGGTGCTTTTATCCTGTGTCTCACACAGGTGACCTCATTGGATCTCCTATCTCCTGGCCCAGCCTGCACAGGCATGCCGGGCCCTAGGGTCATGAAGACTAAGACGTCATGTATGGCACCACGAAGTCCTTTGAGAGCCAGGAGCGCACAGATGCCTCCGTTCCCACCCCGCCATGATACTCCCCCTCTCATGCTCCAAGCTGTGGCCTCTTCATCCAGCAGGTTGGAATGATGCTCTCTCCCACCTCTGGCTCACCGAGCAGCTTTTCCATCGGGCCCCAGGAGCCTTCTGCTTTCCTCACTTTCTTCTGCACATTGTTGACCTCTTACATCCTCACGCCCCCCGCCCCCCGTCAACCCCCTGACCTCACAGCCCCAGACCAGGACCTGCTCAACCGAAGCTCAGGGTATTCGGGGTCAAAGGGGCTGGTTTTCACACATTTGAAAATTCCAGATTGAGCAAGGTGGGGGACAAAGGGAAATGTGCTAGGAGGATGATGGGTTGGTTCATGAAACAGAAATGTGGGGGAGGCCCTGAAGGACCCCTGGGATTCACGGTCCCCGGGATGCTCTCATCCTCTCCTCCTCCGCCTTCTCATTAGCGGCCATTTACTCAGGAGCACACTTCCCCAGGCTTTGTTTCCTGCACAGGTGAGGGAGGGTGAGTAGGACATTCGACAGTCACAATTTTCATGGGGTTCAGGAGAGGGAGGGAGGGGAAGGAGATATATCTTAGTTTGGTTGTTGTGGTCAACGTTATCAGTATTACTCCTCTGTAAAGTTCTCTGAGAGAAATTCCAGCACTGTCAATGGATTCTCAGACTTTCATCCTTAACATGCATCTTCAGAGGGAGATGGATGTGGGATTTCTCCCAAGAAGAGAGGGACGCGTTGGGGTCAGAACGTGAAGACAGAAGGTGGGAGGGACCCTGTGGGGTCAGGTCACGCGTGCAGTGAGGCGTGGGAGGCCCCGCCCCTAGCTCCTGCAGGGCGAATACATCTCAGTCACTTCCGATCATCGATCAATAAGATTCTCTCCAAAGGTGACCTGTCACGCTGATAAGCATCCTTGCCCCACTGCTTCAAAAGTTCCTGCCTTCTGTGCCTCTGTAACCCCCCAGGGAGCCTCCGACACTCGCCTGCCCAGACTTCCGCCCAGGCCCAGATGCAGGCTCCTCCACGAAATGAGCTGATTTCCAACAGAAGCCAGGGTGAGGACCCAGGGACGCAGAAGTGGGACGTGTCCTTCGCTGTGAGCCGGGAATCGCAGCAGTGTCCAGACCCAGCAGAAGCGGAGGATTTAGAAAAAAATATCCAGGTCTGCTCCGGGTCCTCCCCCATGGCAGCTTTGGTGTCTCCCAGACAAGAGGAGAGCTGTCCTCATAGTCCAGCTCTGGGAAGCGGGGGACAGGTGACCACCGGCACTGGTGCCTACACATCGGCTTTTCCAGGGGGAACCAGGAGAGGGACTTTGCATTTCTGAGCCTCAGCTTTCTTCCCTGAAAAATGGCGGTAACCAGCCCCAATCAACTCAATGTTCTGAGGACCTGCCTACAAAACAAGCTCCAGAAGAAAGGTTTAAAAGTGCAACTTGCTCGAGAGACTAGAAAAATAGAGCCAGTTAAGCACAAAACAATGACAGCTTAAACAACCGTGAGAAGTCCAGTTTCTGCTTTTTGCTTTAAAGATAATGTCGCTGTCTCACAATTGTGAGATATTTTGCAGAATCTTGGTTTTTCGACCCAAAGACCCTTGTTCTCACTGTATAATTTTGTGTTGCTGTTCTGTTTCTTTGTCAAGCAGGAGGAGACAACCCCAGGGCCATGAGGAGAAGGTATGAGTTTGTGCTGCAGAAGGAATTAATGCCATTACAACGCTGTGACCAGTCGTTGACATCCAGGAGTCTGGTTGCACAAAATGTTATCTGTTACTGAGGAAACACAGACTTTCCCCTCGAGTCCCTGAAACTTCCCCTTCACACCTCTCGAGCTGCATGAAAACTCATTACTTTTGCTTTTGGGGGGAAGGCGGGTCCTCTCGCTTTGGCCAAATGGAATAAACCTTACTCTGTCTTTAAGCACCTGTGTCTCAGTGTCTTGGCCTACTAGCACACTGGGCACATAAATCTGAATTTTGGGAGGTGATTCAATAACACTGTCCCATCGCTGGTGGTCACAGACCATCCTCAGACTGTGATGGCTCAGAGAGGTCAGGTCTAAGCTGGGGAAACCTAGGAGCTATGAGAGCTGGGGGTGAGTGGGTGGGTCACTACTCATCTTGAAAATTCATGGAGGGCTTCCTAAAGGAGGGGATGTTTGAGCTAAGGTTTCAAGGACGAGCCAGAACTGTGAGTGTTTCAGGAAGGTTTAGCCCAGAGAGGGTGTGCAGGAGGGTAGGGTCAGTCTCTTGCGAACCTCAGGGAGGGCAGGAGGGTAGGGTCAGTCTCTTGCAAACCTCAGGGAGGGCTCACAGAGCTTTAGTCTCAGTGCACTGCATACTATGGCTGGGTCCTGAGCAGGGGAAGTAAATGTTCAGATTCGTGTCTACAGACATCCCTGTATCTGCTGCAAAGAGCATGGACAGGAGTAGGAGACCGGGGAAGATCCTGCCATAGCAGAAACTGTGTAGTGATGAGAGCCCTAAATGTTTTTTCCTTCCCACAGAGCAGAAGTACAGCGTGCTTCCCTCCTCGTCCCAAGTTTCCTCCCATTTCTTGGCCTCCCTTGTCCACAGCTATAGAATAAAGCAGCGTTGTCCAAACTGTGAGTTTAACACTTCAGGAGGTTGGATAACCACTCAAATTTGTCATAAACTATATTGTTTTTTAATTGAAAAAATAAAATTAGGAAATAAAATCGTGTCGAAATTGTTCACTGAAACTTTCCTTCGAAGATGTTGTAAATGACATAACAAGGTAAAATTTTTTTTCCCTCAGCGAGTAGCAGCCTATTAGTTAATAAATGCATTAATGGAGTAGGCTCTAGGCAATTCCTACAGGCTTAGTTGCTGAGTCTTGTTTACCAGGTTTTTGTGTATGTGTCTGTGAGGGGGGGACATGCGTGCTCATTCCTCGTGGTTTTGGTTCCAGACATTTCCTGAGATGGCTCGAGGCAGGCTGGAACCCAGGGCCTGATTGCTTGTGCCAAAATCTGGGGTGCCAGCTGTGTGAAGGAGAAAAAGCACATTCCCTGGGGGCAGGGTTGGGGCTGTGTCTGATTAAAGATATCCCAGCCTGCACTCCTGGGCCTGGAGCTGAGTCACCAAAAAAAAAAAAAAAAAAAAAAAGGGAAATGAAAGGAGATAAGGAGTTGGCAGGGGGTCTGGGAGCCTGTGTTGATGGGAGAGCAGTGGCTGGTCCTGAGATCTGGGGACACCGAGAGCCACTAACGCAACAGCATTGAAGATCTGGGGTGAGACAGCCTGGGACCTGCATCCTGCCTTAGCCCCTTCTCAGAGTATGGAAGAAGCCGCTGCACACAGTCCTGCCCCATCAGAGACCCCTTGGAGACCCCCTCCCCATTGTGTCCACTATGGGCCCTCACTGTCCGTGGGTGGCTCCGTCTTCTGCATGAGAGCCCACATCCATAACTGTTGCTAGAGGCAGTACCGCGGCTGTCTTGGTTGAAGCCATCATTAGGTGCTGGGATTCTGCCTTTCCTTATGGCTACAGAAAGTCCCAGCTCTCCTGGCAGCAAGCGTAATATCTTGACTTCAGACAGCCGTGTGTTTTATTCTCTCATTCCGCTCACTAGATCCAACAAAGACCCTGAACCAAGGTCCTCCTGGCCCGTGACGCAGGCTGGAACAGAACCCAGGACTCCTGAATTCCAGTCCAGAAACTTCCAAAGCCTCCTGGCCCAGCCCCTGTGGGAAAGGACAGCTGGGCTCTGCTCACAGACACCCCTGACAAGACCTACATTTATATTCCAAGGCTCCTGTTCGGGACTGACAGAGCTAGGCTCCTGGCTTGAAACCCAGGATGACACTGGCATTTCCTGCTTTTACCCGCTTCCCACTGGCACCCCCCCTTTCCCTGGGAATTCGTTGACTAAATATTCCTCCTGTTATTTCCATCTGGCCCCAGGGAGCCCTGTTCCCAGGGGAACAGGAAGAAATGTGGTGGTTTCAGGAGTGGAGAAGGAATGCCAGGTATGCAGGAGGAGGGGCTGGGGCTCCCCAGGGCCAGAAGGTCCTCCTCTGCTGGCTGTGTCACTGCTTTGTTCCAAACACATCATCGAGATTTTAGTGCCTAACCCCTTTTCCTGAAAAGGGACTTCTGGTGACCGAAATATGGACGGTATGGCCCTGCTTCAGCTCTGGTCGGATCCTCCAAGGAAAACAGTGAATTAAGAGCCTGTGTGTCATAGGAGGGGTTGGAGGACACCCACAGCAGCACCACCGATGTGACTCGGGGGTCTGGACACAGCTGCTGAAGTTCCAGTAGCCTTTCATCACCTCAAAAGCTACTGCCTTGGCCTCACAGTTGCTGCTGGGGAAGCACCTGTGACTCCATGCTGTGCTGTTCAACGCTTCAAATGCCTCTAGAACCCAGCTGCAAGGCCATCTGGGGAAGGCAGTCTGAAGCTGTCCAGCCTCTGTAGATAGGGAGCCTCTGAGTGGGTGGGAGGGGTGCCAAGCATCCTGTAGACCTTTCATGGCTCCCCATTTTATTACATCTCTTTATTGCAACCCCAACTCTCTCTCATAGCTCAACCCCCATGTCTCACAGCTGCACCCTCTCCCCACTTTCTGCTCCTCAACCTCAGTGTTCGCACCCTAACTCCACATACTTATGTTCCAGTGTTCATACATGATGGTTCTTGTTTGACTGTCTCCCTGGTCTCTTCATATGCATTCTGTTCATTCTCCAGCTTTCGGTTTAAATGTCCCCCAAAAAAATATTCCTGAACCCAGAGGCTTCAGGGAGTCGCCCCATTACATCTTGACAGCACTTTGAATGTCTCCTATGAAGCACTTATCACACCTCTTTGTGGCTTTGCCATCAAAGAAGAAGCTTGAGAATCAGACCTACTTGCTTTTGATCATCGATGAGAAGGGAACACGTTGTTTCAGGAACCAAGTAGATTAAGGGTTTTAGGTTTGGTTGAATCAGACCAGCCTCAACTCTGCACAAGCCGGTGGCAATCAGAGTCACACTGGAGGGTGGACATACTCAGGGAGAGTATCAGTGCAGCAACAGAAATAATGACACAGTTCACAGTGGTCAGCACCAGCGGTGTGGACAGTTCCTTCTGGCTCTGGACACACACTCTCACTCAAATGCTTTTCATTTCTCATTTTCATATGTGTGGGAGAACACATGTAACATAACAGATACATCACCATTTTTAACCATTGTCAGTTCAGTGGCATTTAGTACATTCGAGATGTTGTGTAACTATCACAAGCATATGTTCATCACCCCAAAAGAAAATCGCAGATTCATTAAGCAACTGCCCATTCTACCCTCCTCCCAGTCCCGAGAAACCATGAATCTGCTTTCAATCTCAACATATTTACCTATGTTGGGCTTTTTATATAAATAGAATGATGTAATATGTGGCGCTTTGTGTGTCTGGCTTCTTTAACTTATCACAATGTTTTCTAGATTCATTCATGTTGTAGCATGAATTAGTACTTCAATTCTTATGAGAAAAAAAAACATTTCATTATATAAATATACTACATTTAATTTTTTATCAATTGAGGGACATTTGTGATGTTTCCACCTTTCAAATCTACTGAATAATGTCACTCTGAACACTGGTGTATAAGTGATTGTTTGAATAACTATTTCAATTCTGGTTATATACCCAGGAGTAGAATTGCCAGTTCATGTGGTAATTTTATGTTTGATTTTTTGAGGAATACACAATTTTCCACAGTGGTTTCACCATTCCACATTTCCACTAGAAAAATGTGAGAACTGCAATTCCTCCACATCCTTACCAACACTTTTTTTTCCTATTTAAAAAATCACCATTATTCTAGTGGATGTGAAATGGTAGTAGTTTTGATTTGAGTTTCTCTTTTAAAATGACTTTGAGGGGAATGGTTCAAGATGGTGGCATAGCAAGGTCCTAAACTCACCTCCTGCCATGGACCCAATAAATCTGCAGCTACATATGAAACAATTTTCTATGAAAAAGACTTGAAATCAGCTGAACAGCTCCTCCATAAAAAAAAAAGATTAAAATATCCACTTACAGATGGGTGGGAGAAGCAGAGACTCAGCCTTGCCAAAATCCCCATCCCCCAGTGCAGAGACTCACCAGCGGGGAGGAATATAAAAAAAGTGGCACTTTTCCCTGAGCAGTGAGGGGTGTAAGCCCCACACAAATCACCCCAAACCTTGAGACCCACACTGGAGAGATGAGCCTTAAAAATGTCTGTTTAGAAATGTCTGTCCAAGAACTCCAAAGGGCTGTAGGAAACTAAGACACTGCTATAGGGTTCACTTGCCCGAGGACCTAGGGCAAAAACAAGATTTTACTATATGTGAAGGCATTTCAGTAACTAATCTTAAAGCATCAAGCAGACGGGCAAGATCTTACTGGAGCTCTCTCCAGAGCCAGAGGTACTGGCAGGCACCTTCTTTGTGCTTTCCTTGTACCGTGTTAGCACAGCGCTGGCAAGTGTCATTTTTGGCACTCTCTGTCCATCATGCTAGACCATTTATTCAGGGACACACAACTTGTATTTCTCAGACAGTGTTTCAGGCTCTGAGATCTAGTGCTGAAGCTTCCCTGGAAAAGTCAAGGTTTTCATTTGGTTCATGGGGAGGGAAAAGAGAAGAGAGGGGAGGAGAGGAGAGGAGGAGAGGACAGGAGGGGAAAGAATGGAAGGAGCTATTCCGGGCACTCGGTTAGCAACTGATGACTTTAGAGGTGATTGAAGCAACTGATGTCATTGTCATACTTGTTTCATTGACATTCTGGACAAAAAAAAAAAAAAAAGACCACAGCTGTCATGTGACTGCTCAGTGGTTTGTGACCCCATAAGGATTATGATGACAGAGTGAGTGAAAGATTTTTCACTTGTGTCTGCAGAAATTTTTTTTTTTCATGCTTGAATATGCTTCATCTGAGGGAAGTTTTTTCTTCTGAGAGAAGCCACATGGGTTCAAAAGCTGAAGGATCCTCTACCCAGAGGCAGGCTGACAGTGAATTTTATCACATTTTCATTTCACTTTCCTTTGAACTCTGTGCAAGCTGTTCAATGGTGTAATGTCTGTTTTTCCTAGTAGATGCAGCCAAGAAGTAAGAACAGTCAGGACTAGAGAAGGCTCTGAGCTCTGGCTCAAAGTGCTCACTCCAGACAGGGTGCTGGTTTTGGCAGCCGGGGTCGGGTCCCGTAGTAGGGGGAGCAGGGGAGATGAGGCTGGGAAGGAGGTTCTTCTATACAAAGGGGTTCTTAGACCTTCCAAGCATATGACACCCCACAGGTACATTACAGGGGAGACAGGGAGGCTTCCTGCAGAGGGAGAAGTTTGAACTTTAGTACCAGTTCTCAGAAAGTCACTATGTCAGGACAGACATGTTGAGTTAGATACACCCTGAACACAGAGCTTTTGTTCATTCATCCATTCATCTCTTATTTCATTCATTCATTCATTCACTCACTCACTATTTCCTGAGCATCTGCTCTGTTGTCAGCCCTGTGCTAGTTGACGCTGGGGACTTGGTGGTGACTTAGTCACAGACCCTGTCCTTATGATTCTCACATCCACTGGGAGACACAGACAACTCCAGAGTGAGTAGGACTGAGAAGGAGGGCCAAAGGCATCAGGGATGGCTTCCTGGAGGAAGGGATATTTGAGCTGTGATTTTAAGAATGAGCAAGAACTGCGACAATTTCAGTGGGGCTCAGCCCTAGGAGGGCAGAGAGCAGGACAGAGTTAGTCACCTGTGGGCCTTGACGAGGATTCTGGACTTAACCTGAGTGCAGTGGGAGCCACAGACAGGTCCTAAGCAGGGGATGAAAGTGGCAAGATTTGAGTCTGTAGAAGATCCCAGTGTTCACCCCCGGGAGAGAATGGATAGCAGGGTCTAGACAGAAGACTGGAAACCAGTGGGGAGGCTTCTGAAAGCAGAAATAAAGGTGTGATTACCATAAATAAAGCAGAAATAAAGGTGCAATTACCATAAATAAAGCAGAAATAAAGGTGTAAAGGTCTTCTTTCTCTCAAGGGGGCAGGGGACAGCATGCTCCTCTCCCAGCATGCTCTCCTCCTTCTCTTCACGCCTCCCCTGTCCTACAAGTATTCTCCATACTGTGGACCGTGATACACTTCCAGCTTGCAAAACCAATGAGTTTGTCAAAATGGGTACTTTTATTTATTTTTATTTTTTATATTTTATTTTTATTTTTATTTTGGTTCACTTCAGTGAGACATAATGGGTATTTGTAAGATGAAAAGAGAATCAATGGAAAATCGAATACTGTACACTGCACAGAATATTAACCATTACTGGGTTAATTAATCTTTCTTTTGGACCATGTTTAACCCACATCAGGATGTAGTATCTGTTTTTCCTAGTGAGTCATAGACAAATAGTTATTCAGTGTGGGAGTAGAGAGGCTCCGAGCACAGACTTGCCATCTTTTTTTCCTAAGGGCCATTGACTTAGCTGCTTAATCACGTCCCCTAAAAATGGGTTCAGCTCCCACCTTCGCTGTCCCAGGTGCTTCCAGGGGAGATGGAAGTTGGTCTCAGCACCAAGACTGGTGTCTCTGTCAAAAAGAGGGGTGAGAGTGGCCTGGAGAGCAGCCACTTTCCCTGGGGAAAGGCTGGGGATGGCGCCTCCCAGGGTGTAGAAGCCCAGTCTACCTTCTCGGGCTTGGATCCTGGTCTGTGCAGGTGGCTGAGTCAGGACCTGAGTGGAGAAGCAGAAGGCAGGGCAGGGAAGGGGGTCTCGGGGGCTGTCCTGGCCAAATGGCATTGCAGGCCAGTTCATGGCCACCGAGAGCCCCTGACTGGACAGAGATGAGAGTTTGGGGTCAAATAGAGTCCAATTAGAATCCTGTCCCATTCTCAAGGGGTCAAACAAGCCAATTACAAGCAGCATGGTTCACCTTCCCTTTAAGGGCAAGATTTGGTTGTTCATGCTTGACCCTGACCCCGACTTTAGCTGTGAACTCACCTTACTTTCACTGACTACGTGCTCCCTCCCTTGGCAGCAAAATGCAGTTCAAATCCTCCACGCCAGCCCACGTGCAGGAACCTCACCTTGGCCCTAGGCCCTAGAACAAACAAAGAAGTCAACATTTCCACTTCATACTTGTTTCACACAGGACTGAACGTGAGCCTTTCCCCCCAAGGGAATCCTGTGCTGTTTTCTGGATGAAAGATACACATTATTTCATATTAAGTGGTATCTGAGTGTCATCCATAGAGTAGAAGACTAAAAGCCCATACGGTGTAAATAATCCCCTACAAGCAGCCTTGACATCCCCCATTCCCGTGCTGCCTGTCCTGGGTTGCTCTGTCTGGGGGTAAGTCTGGCATGTCTACTGGACCTAGAGCTCTATGAGGGCAGGAACCAGGCTGTCTTAGTCACCATGATGTCCCCAGATGTTCCCACTGCATTAGATGTTGAGGGTCCCATGGTAAATAAGAGTCTACTGCAAGTCCCTTTGGTTGTATTTTCTCTGCCCAGCCCCCTGGACGTCAGAAAACCCAGGCACAAGGCCCCACTGCAGGTCACAGACACAGTCTGGACTGGACTCAGCCCCCTCCAGTCCCAGCCAGGGAACCTCCATCAGCTCCAGGCCCAGGCTCTCTGGTAGGGTTCCCACAGCCCAGGAGGTGCTGGGAGACCTGTGCTTCTGGAATGCGAAACAGACAAAAATGCTCCTGTTTCCCGGCATCACAGGCTTCCCTGGAGCACCAGGCGCTCCAGGGATGGCACTTCCTTCTAGTTGCATAGGACGTAATTTCCACCT
The DNA here is from genome assembly GCA_004027375.1 of Macroglossus sobrinus. Lineage (NCBI taxonomy): Eukaryota > Metazoa > Chordata > Mammalia > Chiroptera > Pteropodidae > Macroglossus > Macroglossus sobrinus. The sequence continues at coordinate 4,684 of PVKZ01006975.1, read as the reverse complement.
GACTTCAAGGAGTCCCTTTCCAGGGAACAGGGCAGACCTTTGGTGGAATTTCCTGTTTTCAGAGAGAATGTCAGGTATGTAGGTTGTGTTTGAGAAGGAGGGGCTGGACCCTCCCCTCCCCACCCCCAGTGCCAGAGGGCCCATCTCCAATGTCTGATTGGGTGGGGCAGTGCCCTTTGCTCCACCTGTAGACTTCAATCTTGAAGGCAGGTCCCTGCTACCAGCAACCGGCCATTCATCACATTGCCAACACCTGGATGCTGGTCAGGCCAGATCTCTTTCTGCCTTAAGTGCTCTGCTGCTAAAGCAAGAACTTCAGGGAGGAAAAAACACTCAAATGACTACAAAGAGAAGGAGTTTTAGTACAGACCAGCTCTGTGTCAGGACTGCATTGCTGAGTCCATGTCAGGGCCCTGGAAATGACCTGTAACAATACCTCTGAACTAGAATCTTTAAATTTTTTAAGTAAAAAATGTAAATGGAAACTAGCTGGCATACACAACACAGAAGTACCCCAAATTCAAGGGTAATCTCGTCTTCGAATTTGAATGGAGGATTTCCAATCAGATACTAGATTTAGCTAGAAGATCTATAACAGGTGGATGCTAGGATGACTAAGTGTCCCTTTTCTTTTCTTAAAAAAAAACAGTAAGGCATATATATATATTTACACTGTGTGTTCACCTCCCATAGTTAGATTTCTTTCTGTCACCACATATTTGAACCCCCCTACCCCGTTTACCTTCCCCCTTCCCTCCTCCCCTCCAGTAACCACTAATCTATTGTACATATCCATAAATCTCTGTTTGTTTGTCCTGTTCATTTATTGCTTTAGGTTTATATCTCACATATAAGTGATATCATGTGATTTTCAACTTTTTCTGTCTGGCTTATTTCACTTAGCACAATTATCTCAAGGTCCATCCATGTGGTCACAAATGGCAGTGTTTCATCTCTTCTTACGGCTGAGTGATAATAGTCCATTGTCTATATGTACCACAGCTTCTTTATCCCATCATCTATCATAGGACATGTTGGGTCCCTTTTCTTGAGGACACTTCTCTGAAGTGGCCACACTGTACACAGGTCGAGGAGACTTCGCTCTCACCATCGTCTGGTCTGTGCAAACAGAGGTTCCAACTTCCTCTTCACAAGGGGACATAGAAAATCAATTAAGAAACAGTAAGGGACACGTGCAGATGATGACCTCAGGGATTTCACTGAAAATCTTCTTGAGCCATTAGGTAATCTTGACTCTTTATGAACCTAAGTCCCACTACTGAAATTTCAATGTATTCTTCTGACCATCTCCCGGACATCATATATTTTGTGAGAGAGCACACCACTCATACAGGTTGTTGGCAGAACCTCAGCTATTTTTAAAAGACAGGAGATTTAGGAAATTACACCCATAAAAGTTGCACCTGGCCTAACATGATTAGCAGGAATAGTGTGAGAGGCATGGGGCGTGTATGTGTATGTGGGAAATGTAGATGAAGATACACACAGAGCAAGAGAAACAGAGATCGGGGTTGATGGTCTGAAGACTCACCACCCAGTGAGACTTACGCTGACTTTGGCAGCCTGGATATCAATAAACCAGGACTAAACAAACCCATTAGGAAGGGAGTATGGTTGACCCTTGAACAACACAAGTTTGAACTGCTGGGGTCAACCTATACACAGATTTTTTTCAATAAATATACAATTAGCCTCTGTATCCCTAGGTTTCATATCCTCTGATTCAGTCAACTGTGGATTAAAAACAGCATTTTTGATCCACAGTTAGAAATCCATGAATGGGGCAACTCTACGCGTGATTTCACGCCATTTCATATAATGGACTTGACCATCAGTGGGTTATGATATCCACCAGGCGGGCACCCTGGAACCAATCCCCTGGAGTACCAAGGGACAACTGAGGTTTTGGGGTGAGTCAAAAGTCGTGTGTGGATTTTGGACTGCACGGGGGGTGGCATTCGAGGTCCAGAGTAGTGCACACTGGATGAGGAGAGGTGCCAAAGGATGGCTAAGTTTCTAGAACTTGACCTAACAGTTAGATTCCAGGATTTCCCTCTGAGAGAGAGAGGAGGTCATCATGTAGAAGGTCTTAGAGTGAATAGTCATGCCCCACCCCTGGAGGGCCCAGGGGACAGCCCAGCCTGGAGGGTGAATCTGTTTAAACAGGAGAGAGTCCAGGACGGAGGACACAAGTGTCTTGCTGTCAGCACGTGGTTGAGTCTGAGGATCAGAGGAGAGGAACCCTGAGCGCAGAGACCCCAGCGCTTCCAGTCGAGACTGCGCATGAGCGTGGGGGCGAACGTAGGGTTCTCAAGGAAAGTGAAAAAAGGCGCGCCAAAGCGCGCGCGCGTGCACACTGAGGTTCTTTACAAGCCCCGCCCCTGTAAGGCCCACAATCTGCAGCACCCACTTCGCCCCACAGGTGTCTTGTGAGTTGGCACCGATCGTCTAAAGCCCCACTTTCTCTAAAGAGTTCTGAGCTCAGGGCATAACCTCATCCGGGCCAAGAATCTGTAATACACAAAAAGTCCCTCTAGAAATCTGGCGTGGCCTCCTGGACCTGGGACTGACCACCGGAGTCAGATCTTTGGGTTCCCACCCAAACGCAGCAACTGGAGGGGGCGTTTCCTTCAAGGACAGGAACCATTCCCTCCCTCATAGAGTCACTCATTTTACTTTTAAAAGTGTGAGATCTATCAGTAAAGGACAGAAGAGCTAAAGTCAGCTAAATTGAACGGAATATCAACTTATCTTATTGGTTGCGGCTGGTGGAGCAGTGGATGAGTCAGTGTCTGAACAAATGTGGGGATGAGGTAACTGTGCACATGCAGCACCCCCATCCCCTCACACGAACCACCTTATTTCATTTTCACAGCAGCTCTGAGTGACAGAAGCTCATCGCAGTTGGCAGAGGAGGAGGCTGACGCCCAGGGTTTCTCCTGCATTCACTGCCCTTGTCCAGGGCCCACGCCTGACACTACTGCGGAGCTCGTGAAAGCCCCTGTCTCTTCCACAGCCTCTGGGGACTTAAAGGTGTGACACAGTGGGACCTGAAACATGAGTGAGAGTAGGAATTTGGGGAGGGGGGAGTCGATGAACAAAGCTAAATGATCCTCAGCATTGTTTAAAATAATTACAGTAGAATAAAGGAGAGAGAGCTATAGCTATGTCAATCTGGCATATTAAGGATAGAAATTATTTTAAGAAATTTCGGTGTCATCTATTCACACTGAAACGAAAACATTCAAAGACCTTTGTAAGTCCTAAAAACCAAGTGCCTTTCTCTTGGTCATCTTCCTAGCTTTCATGACAGATAATAAAATTCACAATGAAGAATGTCGCCTTTAAGAATGTAATTTTCAGCCATTAAATTTCAATTTGGCCCTCGAGTCCTTTAAGAAAAAAATATAGTAGGGTATACTCAAGATATGACAGAAGAGGTAGAGAAGTTAGAAACCCATCATGTCCTTCATTCTTGTCTGTAGAATGTCAAAACACTGGACATCATGTGAATGCTTTAGGTGGATGCTTTCTGTACAGCATGGTGTCTTCAGGCTGCATTGTTATACAAGCAACAATAATCATGACACAATTATTGCTATTGATGCAAGTGATACAGTAGCTAAAAAATAAGTACATTTGAAATTTACTCAAATCACAAATCCTGGGTCAAAGTTCTTTGTTGAGAATATGTTACCAAAAGTATGTCCTGGCTTTCAGTGACTCATTCATCTCTATGGTTAAACTCTTTGATCAAATATTTTGTGAGGTTACCTTAAAATATTTTTAAAATGTTTTCACTGGAAAAAAAACTGTGTACCATGTAAAAGTATTCACATGAAGGGAAGTAAATTAGAGGCAAAAGGCAACTTAAAAATACTTTGATGCTTTTCGGATCTGTAGTCTCAAATACTTTCTGAGCACATGTTTAGAACTCTACTTGTGATTCCTAAATACTCAAAATCCACCTGCTTCCAGGACACAGATCATGCCTGCTCTCTGCATCAGCAAATCTTTGTCCCCGCCTGGTCCCACCATGCCTTAATGTCACCTAATTTAGGATGCTTCCAATTGTTCATTTTCACCTCAAATCGCGATGGAAACTTCTTCCTAAGGTCTTGAACTCTCCCACCTACAATAAACAGAGAGGGAACTGCTGTCACAGGCGTCGGGCTCTGTGATGCCAGATGGATCAACTTCCGAAAGAGGGACCTGGGTTCCGAGATTGCAGGACACGCCATGCAGATCACACGGGGCCAGGAGAAAAAACGCCCTGGGAGGATGGGAGAGTCCAGGGCCGCCCAGCCAGGATGAAGGGTGGGCCGTGGGCGGGAGGAGGGGCATCCAGGACCCTGACAGAGGCATTCAGTACCCTAGAATCTTCTCCAGGTCGCAGAGTCCTGCAACCTTTGGAAGGACTCACCTGGAGAGAAAGCCTGAGCGCCACCTGCCTTGTGCTCTCCACAACTCGCACATGTGCGCGCGGCAGGGTTGGGCTCCGCCCCCACCGCATTCCTGGATGAGAATAGGGTCCTCCAGGAGAAGGCGGGAAGAGTTCCCATGTCCCCAACCCGTCCCCAACCTCACGCATGCAACCAGTAGCCCGAGTCAAGTCCTCGCCCATTTAAGGCCAACCAGCTGTGGCGGCACTTTGTCCTGAAGG
>PVKZ01006974.1:0-27985 GCA_004027375.1 Macroglossus sobrinus | reverse complement strand
TAAATTTTCCAACGTTGTGTAAATATAATAACAGTAATAGTTTTTGTGACTCTATCTGACAGAGGAGAAAGCTCAAGTCCCCCAGGTGTTAAAGATCCAAGCCACTGGTCCTTCTATCTCTGATGCTCAGATCTGATTAGTGGTCACCATGAACTTTGTGTCATCAAGGGCAGTGGGGAGGAAGGAACAGCAGAGTGACTGGATTGTCAGCTTTCCCCAGTACCCACCGCAGACAAGGGCCAGCAGGTGCGTCTGCCAGGTGAGGGCGTAGAACATGCCGCCGACGGCGATGCAGGAGAGGACGCAGTTGTAGCTCCAGAGGCCTGTGTAGATCATCTCGACGGGCGTGGCCACTGTCAGGGCTGTGGGACAAGGTGTGGTTGGTTCTGGGTCACAGCACAAAGGCCACCTCATGGCCGATGCTGGGACTCAGGGTGGCCTCACTCTGGCCATTTCCCCCATGGCCTGTCCCTACCCATCCAAGGAGCCTCTACAAAAGGTGTCTGGTCTCAGAAAACCAACAATGCAAGAGGGAGTGGTTTCTGAGCTGTTTTCCAAAGATTTCTCAGAGGTACTTCCAGGGCGAGGGGAGGCCGCGGTGCTGGGCCTCCAGGCTCTCCCCGCTCCTTTAGCTGGAGAGGCTGCATTTTTAGCAAACAAGGTTTTAACGGAAGATGTTCTGCTTCAAACAGGTTGAGAGGAAAGTATGTATGTACACATATAGATACATGGGGATAGAGAAATAATACAAAATGGGGTAAGATGTAAACAGTAGGTGAATTTATGAGTGCCTCTTGTGCTACTTTTTGTAATTTTCTGATGTTTGAAGTTGTTTCCAAATAAGTCTTTTTAAAGTTCTGCTTCCAAGACATTTTTAAAAAATGTTGGAATAAGTCAACAGGCTCTTATTCCCAATGACTCCAACCCTAATTTCTGACTCTATGTCCACATATACGTAGGTAAATGCGTGTGCATACATAGACATGTATGTAGAAATATTAAATCACATTCGTCAAATGGCAATCCAATTTTTGAGGACATTTTTCTTTTAGCTAACTCTCATTTTTCTTTTAGCGATCAAAGTGTTGGGTCACTTATGCCACTGCCTGCTCTGCTATTGCTCCCACCACTATCTTCCACCCCTCAGTCCAGGGACTCAGTTTGCAGGCCGACCTGTCTTCATTCCCTTTGCATCTCTCCACTTGTCCTTCTCCTAGAATCTGTTCCCTTTGAAGATACAAGAAAGGGAAAAGTAAATCTCTACCCCTGAAAGTGTTTAAAAATTCCAGTGAAGACAGAAAATATCAGATATTTTCTGTTTGCGGGGGAGGCCAACCTCAGGAAAATTATTGCTGCACAGAGGGGCCCTGTCTTACCTGCTAGCATCCCCACGATTGAGCCAATGGCTGCATGCAGGCAGATGAGTGGCGAGCAGATGAACAGAGCCACCAGGAACATGCCACCGGTCCAGGGATTGTCACAGCCGTACACCTGGCTGACCCCAACGGGGATGGCTTGTAGCAGCTGCAAAGTCAACAGAGTCTAGATCACTGGAGTGTGTACTGGTCATACAAAGACCAGGCCTCGGGGCCAGGACTGAGCTCTCCCGGGGGTGGTGGGCAGGTAATGGGGTGGAACAGAAGGATGGCTGTGCCCTCCAGCCTGTGAGAGAAGATGGGAGGCCATGAGCTGGAACAAACAGCTCCTCACTCCACCGCCTCACAGGCATCTGAGCATCCCTCATGCAATGCCAAGCAGAGGCCCCCAACACCAGAGCTGGGCAGGGTGCTTCTGAGGGCCACATGGCTTTTGCTTTGAGGGGACCGGACTGCCATTGGGAGTTTCAGGACACTAGGGGATTCTTCTAAATCTCTTTAAATCCTAGAAATGTTCCAAGAATATTGGAACTATTCTAGGCCATTGTGATGGAGGTAACCTAGCTCACTGGTGGCCAAACCGAGGCTATAGCCTCTGAGCTTGACCCTAGTTTGTTGGTGGCTGCTGCACATTTAGTGCTACCTGGGGAACTGGGGGCCCAGGAAGGAGGAGGGAGCACTTTTCTTGCTGTCAAGGAGCACTTAGCATTGAAGAAAGGTAATGTGTAGAACAGATGGAGAAAAGCCGGAAGCCCAACCGTCCCTATTGGAACTGGAGATGATTAACTGGAAGTGACATCAGATGGTCTTTTTAATTTTTTTTGGCTCAAACTGAATCATCCACATTTTGAGGTTATCCTTTGAGGGCGAAGAGGAAAGGAGGGGCATTGGCAAGGTAGGAGGAGCACTGGGCTGGAGGGTCCAGGGCTCCAGCTTTCAGAGGGGCTTTGCACACGGTCCTTGTGTGACCGTGAAGAGGATGCCCTCAGCAGATAATCTTTCAGCTTTAAAGTTCTGCAAACTCTTCTTCCCTACCAGATCATATGACCACTTTGAGGATAAGGATCCACTATGGCTGGGTACCAAATAGGTGCTTATAACTATGTATTGATTAGCTCAGTGGTTCTTAAACTTTGTACATATTGGAATCATCTAATGATCTTTAAAAAATACATATTGATGCCTGGCTCCTCCCCAGACATTCCGGGAGAATGTGACTGGTGCCCCAAGGGATTCTAATGTGCAACAGTTTGGAGACCAATACATTAGTTACAGATAATCTACTAAAGATGTTGAGTTAATCACCTTTCTCCCTTTGATAAAATTTTGAGCTTTTCAGCTTGTCCACCCTTGTCTCTGAATGGGTGGCCTTTTAATAACACGCACTGTTTGGGCCAGAACCTATAAACTGACAGGTTGGGGGCTCCGTCTTATTTAAAGGAACCCTGAAAACACTTCCTACGAGTCCAGGGAGCTCAACTAGTGTGGGGAACAGGCTGGAGATCTACTCAGTAACTCTTCTATGACTTCTCAAAGTCTGAGGAATGCAGGATGTTGAGGGGAATCCAGCTCCCACCTTCTCACCTGGGAACACAGGTTTTAAAGGCCACACAGTCAAGACTGAGAGGAATGAGGGAACAAGCTGCCTTGGAATGGAGCCTGGGTTTGGAATACAGCTTCCTCCACAGGGGCCCGCATTTTAGCCTGGTGAACTGTGGCTGGAGCGGCTCGCCCTCCCCTCCGCCCTGTTTCCCGGGCCACAGCCGACACCCTGGGGTGTGAAGGGCAGTTAGGTGTGCAGTGGAAATTTACTGAGCACCAGCCTCTTCATATACCTGATAATCCTCAACTAACGGCAACGGCAACATGCGGGTTCAACAAAAAGGAAGCCGCTCCCCTCATTGTTTTACAGAGAAAGAGAGAAATGGCACTGATTCTTCAAAACTCAGATCTGGATGTTTGTCAGATGGTGATGTCCGGGAAGTTCAGAGGGTGAGCCTGGGCCTCAGGGATGCAGATTGGGGTCCTGCCGCTTACTGACTATTGATTTTGAAGACGAGCCAGGGGCACCTCTTCTCTGTGGCTCTCTCTGCTCTATTCCCCTCAGCGCTGGACTGGACAGCCTCACAGTGCAGGCTGGGTGGGGTCCTTTCTCTCTGGCTATGCCACGTGTCACTGCAGCTATCACTCAGACCATGCCTCATGGGTAGAACTCAGGGACAGTGGGTCTGTGCCCCAAAGGCAGTGTGCCTATTTGCCAGATGGCTGATCATAGCAGATTCTGTCAACGTTAGTTTTCTCCCTGCTCCTACCCCAGCCCTTTTCCATTTGAGAGGGTGGGCTTTCCCTTAAACACAGGGTTTGTCTTTCTTGTTTTCTTGGATTTTGACACTCACTCTACCTCTGATCCCACTGCAGCCTGCACTGTGACCTAAGTCCTCAAATATTGTTCATGCAATCTGCTTTTTGGTCCCTCTCTCCCCAGCCCCAGACAAAACTTTAAAAAGAAAAAACTTTTAAACAAAGTTTACATCGTTGGCAGCAGTGTTTGCCGTTAGGGGCAGGGGGCCTTGCTTTTTCTGATAGTGTTAGGTTTACTGTGTGCCTGTCCCTGGAGGACCTGAGCTGTCCGCCCTGCCACAGAGTGGCCGAGCTGAACACCCAATAGCAGGGCCGCTCCTAGCTGTAAGCACATCTAGACGGCGGGCACGGCTGGGGAGAGAGGGACCGAAAAGCAGATTGCATGAACAATATTTGAGGACGTAGGTTATGTTTTCAAATATTCAAAAGGTGATCATGGAAATAATATTCTGAATTACTCTATAAAGGAGAGCTAGAACCAATGGGTGAAAGATAGTGGGAGAATTCTGAGGAATGTAGAGAACGCTCCAACACGTAAAGGCACCTAAGAATGGGGTGGACAGCACTGAGAAGCTGTGGGGTTTGCCTCACTGTGGTCTGTCCAGCTGAGGGTACAAGTCCTCAGGGACTAAGGGGGTGGTGGGTCAAAGTGCGGGCTCTGTGTCAGGCCACCTGGGTTTTAAGCTCAGGCATTAGCTGCAGTTTGACACTGGGCAAGTAACCTTTTCTTTGCCTTAGTTTTCTCATCTGTAAAATGGGGATAATGATAGTACTTACAGTATGCAGTAATTACGAGGGTTAAATGAATTAGTAAGAGCTTGGAGCAACATCTGATACATGATAAACTGACTTTAGTGTTAGGTATTAGCTATCTCTAGGTTCATTAACAAGGACCAAATCTTACAGTTCTATATATTTAATCTTATGTTAGATTTCTATTATATCCTTTTATCTCTGATATCTAGAGATCAGTAAAATAAATGAATATGTACATCTGTGATAGTAGGGTATAAAGCAACGTTTCTCAGCTTTGGCATTATTGACATTTTGGACTGGAAAATTCTTTGTCATGGGGAGGGGGCGCCCTGTGCATTGTAGGATGTTTAGCAGCATTCCTGGCATCTACACCCCAGTTAACACCCACACACCTCAGTCCTGACTATTAAAAAATATCTGCAGATGCTGTCTACTGTCCCCAGGAGGGTAAAACCATACCTGCTTGAAAACTATTGCTATGGAAAGCACATAAAATTCACTCTTATCTTCTATTGATGATATCTTTAAAATTCTAATTTTAAACTTTCATTTTAGCATCTCGACTCTTCACCTTACTATCCATTTTACGTAATATTTCTTCTTCAATCCCATCATTCTATACTGTCAACATAACACTTGTCCATACTCTTGTTTATTATCTATTTTTTCTGTGTAGAGTGTAGGCTTCATGAAGGTAGGGGTGTTGTTGTCCCCATGTATTCCCAGTGTCTGACAAAGAGCCAGCACAAACTAGGTCTTCAATAAAGTTTTGTTAATAGAACATATGGAGGTGGCAGTGACCTTTCCTGTCCTCTTCTCCATTAAAACCCATCATCTTATGGAGATGCACCCAGAGAAGCTAAGAGCCTGGGTAGTGCACAAACTAGTTAGAGAGAAGGTCTGCAGTGGAATCGGGGGTTCCAACGCGTCTGCCCTTGGGTAACTTACCGAGGGCACTTTAATCTCCGTCCAGGTGATATTGGGCACTGAAGACATGGGCTCCACCAGTGCTGTGGGGAAGAAGAGGTTGTAGTGGCCTGTGGCTGCCAGGTACAGGGTCACTGCGATGTTGAAGGGCAGCGTGAAGACAGGGAGGTCCCACTTGCTGAGGATGGAATTCAAGGCACTAGAAAGAACTGGGCTGAAGATAGAAGAGACAAAAGGTTAATTACCATGATCATTCTCAGGTCTCCACCATCTTAAAAGCTCTGGCCACAGAACCATCTACTGTCCCCTCTCCTTGGCATAGTCATTCCTGGCTCTGTTGAACCCTAGTGGTCCATTGATCTGGGGTTGGGAATAAGGTATTTAAGGTTGTACTTTGAGAAAAAAATAAATTATTATAACTTGTTTTGAATAGAAATGTTATAAAATCATTTAAATATTTTCTTGTTTCTTAAACTTAGAAAATGAGACAAAATGTAATTCTTACAAGATATCATATATTGTCTTTGGAACACCAAGATGTGCCACAGCTACTCTCCTGGGCTGTGACTACACAGTGGATGTCTGACCTCTTCGGAGGAGGCTGCTGTGGCACACAGGTAACATGCAGGCTCGGATTCAGCTGAAGTACTTGGAGCTACTCTGGGAACCGCCATGCAAAAATGGGCCCTTGAGTTGTTTGTGTTCAGTTAACCACTTTGCTTTACTTCATTAAGAAAATAGAAATGCTTCATTTTCCCACCCATAAGAGCCACACTCTGACTGCCTTGTTCCCACCTACTCTGCCCCTCTGCCTTTTTCACATAGTGGCATTGCCCTTGCTCCTTTATCAGGCCAGTTATTCTCTCTGTACGTTGGGAATCAACCTGTTTCAAAGACTTCACTCCTGCAATTCTCTCTTCTCTCTCCTATAGCTTCAATCTCTCCTTTTTTCTCTGCATCACTCTCATAAATACACAAACATACTCTAATAACTTCTACCTCTAAAAATCCTCCCCATTTAATCCAATGTCTGCTCCAGCTATTGCCCCATTTCTCAGCATCCCTTTACAGCAATACTCCTCAAAAGTATCGTCTAACCTTGCTATCCACAATCTTTCTCTACTGACATACTTTCCTAAACCCACTTTACTCAGGTTTGTGTTCTCCCCAGGCCTTGGAGATGGGTCTTGTCCAGTTCACCAACGACCTCTATCTTGCCAAATCCATGGTCATTCCCTGCCCCCTGCATTTGACTGATGGACCCTCCAGCTGGATTGAAATGCTTCCTGGCTGGACTGCTGTGACACTGCACATTCTTAGTTTTCTTTCTGCTTGTCCAGCTGCTTCCTCTCATCTCCCCTTCAGTGGTTCTTCCTCTCTTCTGCCAGATATCTAAATATCAGAAGATCTTATAGCTCTGTCTTGAGTTTTCTCTCTCTCTTTAAAAGATCTTTTCTTTCTTGGTAATATCTTTAGTCTCATGGACAAAAATATCTTCTATATGCTTCTGCCATCAAATTTTGACTATAAAACTAAGTTCTGGATTTGCATATCCACTTACCTACTCAACTGCTCTACTTGGAAGTCTAAAGTTTAATATGTCCCAATAGAACCCTCAATCTGCATCCTGTCTCCTGCCATTAACCTGTTTTTCCTAATCTTATCTATCGACTCAGGTGCTCAGGAAAATTATCAGAGTATCTGAGTCTTCTTTCCTTCCCCTTTCCCATACTTCACAGCTTCTCAGGAAGTCCTGTTGCCTCTACCTTCCTTAAGATATATCCAAGCCCAAGCACTTTGTACCACCTTCCTGGATGTCACCCTAGTCCAAACCACTCTCATCCCTTGTGGGTTACTGTAGCAGTCTCCTAACTATGCCTCCGGTATTCTCCACAAGGCAAGCAGAGTGCTTTGTTTAAATTTAAACCATGTCCTGTTACTCTTCTGCTTAAAACCCGTTAATGGCTCCCCATGAAAATTATAATAAAAATGGAAAGGCTTTCTGGATCTACAAGGAGTATGAGGCCTGGCCCTCATCTACTTCTGCCTTCACTTGCCGCCACCTCTCCTCCTTCAGGGTTTCAACCCCACTGCTCTTGTTTCTTGAACACATTATACTTCTCCAGGTGGGGGTCTTAGCATGTGCCATTGTTTCTGCCTACAGCATCCTTCATCTAGATCTTCAGATGGCAGGTGCCTTCTTACCATTTAGGTCAAGCATCCCTTCTGTAATTTGGCCTTCCTGACCTCCCACTTCCAGAATCACTCTCCATTCCAGCTACCCCATTTTGCTTTCCTCACACATCTCGACGTGATCTTTTAATTAACTAATTCATGAGTTTATGTCTAACTTTGCAAAAAAGAATGTCAGCTCTAAGAGGACAGAGACCTCTCTTGTTCACAATACTCCCTAGCATCTAGGATACTCCCTGCACCTAGCAGGCACTTGGCAAATATTTATTTGTTGGATGAATCTGGAAAACGACACTACTAACATCTACTATGTGGACTGGATTTCAAGGACAACATGAGATCAGTGAACAACCACAGTAGTAGCACAGAGTCCAGTCCAGAGTAGCGCGCTCAGTGGTGTTCAGTCTTTAAAACTGGGAAGTGGGGGTAGGGGTGGGGCACTGGAGACAAACTGCTACCCAGTGCGGATGTGGCTGAGGAGCTGTGCCAGGGGCTTAATCTGTGTAGTTATAAACCAAATGTATGCAAATGAAGGCAAGTTCTCCTACTTCTTACACGGGGCCTGTGGGGGACATTAAGGAAATCCCCACAGAATGACTGCTTTAACTGTTTGTCCTGATAAATTAAGAAAGAAAAAAACCCTAAGAAGAAACATAAATTGCCCAGAATGCTTAATGTCGTAATTTATTTGCAAGCACTACTAAAAAGTAATGGAACAGTACTTAAACTAAATTAAACTAACTGCTTTAGTAATGCCAGACTTTGAAACCAAAGAAAGACATTTACTTCTTAGAGATATTAAAAATCAGTCAGCATGTCTGAGAAGAAGTGAGTATGAGGGTTGGGGGACATGGGTTCACCTCAGACTGTGTGACAGCAGGCATGCGACAGACACCCCCGGGAGCTACAGACCTGCTGCATGTTCAGGTGAACTAAGGCTCCCATGAGTGAAAGGCCAGGACACCCCATGCTAAGTTAATGTTTGTTAACACCCTTCCGTCTTGCTTTTTTATTCCTTCTGCAAAATGAGGTCATTACACAAGATCTCGACTGATGCATCTCTTCTCATTCGAAGACTCTGCTGTAGATATAGATGTTCTGTTCAAAGAAAGTTCTTTGCCTCTGTCGCAGAGAGTTTTCAGCTTTTGGATCTTGGCTGGGCCATAGGAGAGACGATTCTCATTTAGCCTGGAGCTTAATAGTGCAGGCTCTGGGTTCACAATGAGGGCATCAATAGCTTTTACAGAGTATGACCCAGGGACAAGTTACTAACCTCTGCAAGCCTTGGTCTTCCCTTCTGAAAACTAGGGACAATAATAGCCTTACCTTGCTTAGCACTGTGCATATAGAAAATACTCAATAGATGTTAGCCTTTATCATGAAATCTATCATTCAAGAAAGAATAGGAAATACATATTCTGCTTTGCTGCTTTACAGGGTCCCCATCATTCCAAATAAAAAATGATCCTTTTGGGTTGCAAGTGAACTCATGGACAGTGTCTTTCAAGACAAACAGTCTGACTATGAAGACACTGGGCCCCGTGACCGTGCATGTCCCCGTTGGTGTAAGACACGATTGTCTCAGGGCCCCTGTGGATCTGTGAGCAGAAGAAATGAGGTGCCTTACCAGGCCATGGCTGTGAAGGTCACAGGCAACAGAAGCCACCAGTAGTAGTCTGACTTCCTGGAGAACACGGCCATCAGCAGTCCCACCAGCATCCCATTGTACCCGTGCAGTCCCGAGGCGATGGCGGACCTGGGAGAAACACAGTTGCTCTGCATTGGAATTTCGTGGTCTCTCCTTCCTGGTACTCACAGGAAAAAGTCAGTTTGCTTGATGAATGTTGTGCAATGACATAGCTGCCAGCAACTTTTTAGATCATACTCACACATACATGCACAGGCGCACGCACACACATTGATTACTTTTGCTGATCTAGAATTAAATTTTGCACTTTTGTCTTCTCTGTGTCTAAGCGCTCCTCTGCTTCTCACGGGAGTTTCAGACTGCTACGCATAGAGAAAATCTGAGGTGTGACACTGAGGATTGTGTGTGTGTGTGTGTGTGTGTGTGTGTGTGTGTGTGTGTGTGTAAGAGATGGGAGTGGGGGCGGAGGCCAGAACAATATGGGGTAGAAGGAATCAGGCTTCGGGAAAGACCACTGGAGTTCAGAATCCCCTTGAGACTACAGTATCTATCTGAGGAGCAAAACCCTCTATTTTGGGAAAATCATTATTTTAAAGTATGTTTGCATTTTTCCTACATTTTCCCATTTGTGTTTGGTTAGAATTAAGTACTTTTTTTGTTTGTTTCAATACCAGCTGCTTCAGGCAATCTGAGCAAAGCTGGTTGGCCCATGCTGATGAGATCCTGCAGCCCCAGTGGTAGGGTGTAGCTGGGGTAGCAGGCACCACCAAAACGAGGGAACCCAGGGGAGATAAAACTTGGGGGACTCTTAAAGGTTGTTCCCACAGCACCCTTCCCTGTGAAGTGTCCTTTCCCAGAGCTCTTCTCTACCAAAACTCTGGTGGCTTCTGGAGTTGGTTTTCTAAAGGAAACCCACTGCCTTACATCCCTGCTCTGACCATCGAACATGTAAAATTAGGTTCAACCCCAATGCCATGGGGATCTTCATCAGGACCACATCCTTCAGGACACTGCGGCATCAGTGTCGCTGACCTTGAGTTACTCTCCGTAAGGAACAGTCTCCAGGCTAGTGAGGGTGGGGCAGTGGGCATGGAATAAAGGGGTGGTGATTTCGGGAGGGAGGGAGAGGAGGTTGCAAATAGGATATGCGACTGTGTCAGTGGTTCATTGCGGACAGTGGTAAAGTTGTGTTTCTTTGGAAGGACATTGTGTAGGGTGCTTAGAGCTTGGAGCCTGTGATATAGAACATGGTATTGACCTATCAGCAATGAAGCTAGAACATTTTCTAGGCACTGAAGTAAAATACAGAATATTTCAGTTGGACTTATTGTCTTCAATATGTTTAGAACATAGTCAGTGAGAGAAGCCTCAGAGAGTGATTAGAGAACCATCCAGTATAGTAATAATGGGGTGTGTTCTGTGGTTTCACAGAGAAAGAAAGGGTCAGAATACACTGCAGCAATCAGAGGTGACTTCCTGCAAGAGGAGGGTTTTGAAGAAATAGTATAATTAGGTAAGCAGAAGCAAAAGTGCTCAGTTGGTGAAGGGGAGGTGCTGGTTTTTTATTTGATGCATATTTATCCTAAATTCTTAAACAATATCTTTAGAAGAATTAGGAAGCATGCTTTGTGTCTCCCCTGGTAGAACTGATGTCTGTGAAGTGACTCTGAATGGTTTGGCAAGTTTATCAGTAGGTTGTGATTAGATGGGAAATCAGAAAATCAGACTATCAGAGCAGGAAGGGACTTGGGCTCTTTGAAGAATCTTACAGATGAAGAAAATGGGGTCAAGAGGGGAAGTGCTTGCCTCAGTTCAGAAAGCTGATGAGGCAGTGGGCAGGACAGGGTTCACCGCAGGTGAGCTTTAGCAAACGTTGATGAAGCAGTATGACGAAAGTTGATTCTGTCAGGGGGCCAATCTATGGCAGCCGCCCATGAGATCATAGCTAAGTGGGAGCAAGAAATCAAGAACCCACTGGTTGAGAGACACAAAATCCCAGCTAGAGTCCAATTTTCATCCCCCAGCCCAGGTCTATACCCAAAAGAATTTAGCTTCTCATCCATCTGACCTCTAATGCCCTCCTAGTGGGCTAGAATCAGAGTGGTCCCCCAAGGTCACCTTAGAGGTGCATGAGCAGTTTCTCATGAAGACAAGCTGACCCGTGCATTTGCTTCGGTGGAATCTGGAATGTCAGGTGGACCTGGAGGACGTGTGATGCTGGTTCTGTCACAACCAACTCTGATTAGCCCTGTTGCTCTCGGTTGACCATAGGACAACTGGCCATGCTGCCCGACCTGTCCATGTGATGGAAAGAGCACTGACCATCAGCTTAGAGGACACAGGCCATGGTCCAAGCTCAAGCTATCCCACCTTGCCACTGGCTGTGGCACCTTACGTGATCAATTTACCCTCTGACCTTCACTGTCTGACGTGTGAGGTTGGTAAGAATCACACACATGCTCCAACACAAATAAAACAAAAATTTTACAAAATAATGTTTACCTTTACTACATATGGATTACTTTAATGTTTTTTGTTCTATTATTTTAATTTTTTAAAATGCCGT
The DNA here is from genome assembly GCA_004027375.1 of Macroglossus sobrinus. Classification (NCBI taxonomy): domain Eukaryota; kingdom Metazoa; phylum Chordata; class Mammalia; order Chiroptera; family Pteropodidae; genus Macroglossus; species Macroglossus sobrinus. Next base: position 16,158 of record PVKZ01006974.1, on the reverse strand, counting down.
TGACAATTAGTTTATTATCCACAAATGGGTTGGTGCTTCCAAAGTTGAAAAAAGCACCAAGAATATGGGCATCTCCAAACTTCTTTGACCTTCAGAAGTGCCCAGGAGGATCTTATTCAAAACACGACGTCCTACATCCACTGAATCAGAATATGTCTGTAAGAGGGGTTGGGGGAAGGCTAAGAAGTTAGGTCTCTTAACCATTACCCCGGGTGATTGAGTCTGGCCACCAGAAAGTTTGAGAATTGTTGGAATGACATATGGCAAAGTCGGAGGAAATGGTCCAGTTCTGTAAAATGCTGGTTACTGTTACTGGACTTTGCAGCCACCAGTGCGCCAGCTCTAGCAGAACCGGCCCTCTGCCAGGCCCGCCTCCACGCCTCACAAGGCTCATGCGTGTTCCCCCTTCTTCATGCTGGCTCAGCACTGCCCTCCCCTCCTCTCATCTCTCTTCTCTCCCATGTGCAATGTTTCTAGCTCAAAGCCTGCCTCTGGAATCTTCCTAAGACTTACTGATGTCTGTCTTCTATGACCTCTTCATTACATATATCTTGTATTATTGAGACATTTCTTGCCTGTCAGCTTTATCCCTCTCAACTAGATTGAAAGCTCCATGAGGGAAAAACTGCTTAAGTTGTCCTCTGCACCTGCCTCAGAGGGAGTGCTTCTAGAAGGCTCTACAGTCAAATGCAGCCTGGTGCTTCCATTTGCTGTGAGCATAGGAGTAGTTTAATTTTGTAAGGACCTTCACTGACCCATTCAAAGTTGATACTTAGAAGATCTTGGGTTAGCTGATCGTGCAAGCAAACACTTCTCCATCTGTCTGCTCCAAGATCCAGGATCAACACAGAGAGGGACCCACCTGTCTTGGCTCAAGATGAGGGCAGTTAAGGTAGAGACCACTGTCCCCAGGACCCCAGCAATAGTCCACCAGGGATTCTGGATCAGAAGCCCTATGAGGATGATGATCCCGCTGAAAGGGTTGTTGACAAACATCACTTGAGCAGTCCCCCTCAGGACCCAGTCTATTAACTGGAGGGCCAATGGTTTATCTGAAAGAGATAGGAAGAGCCATTAGCAGGGCCCAACCTGTGCTTCCTTGCTGGACCACTGGTTGGCGTGGCAACCAAGATAGACAGGGATGCATAAGCCAGGAAATTTCCCCTTATTCAGCCTGGCACCCAGCCCATCTCTGAGTGGCCTGGCAGTCAGTCTGTGGTGGGTGTTAGTTTTTGCTTTACAGACTGAGGCACCAAGCTGAGGCCAATTTAACACTGTTCCAGCCATTGGCTTGGTTGGCAAGGAGGCCCCAGGAGCATTCCAAGGGAAATTTCTTGGTCCAAGGGAAGGGATGGAGAGGGAAGGAAACTCCTTTTGTGTAGTGCTGTATGACTCAGTTGAGGGCTGGTGTCTGAGCAGCAAAGAAAGCAGTCTGGAGAAAGGAAGCTGAAAAAGAAATGGTTTTAGCCTAGATGTGAAAATCAGTATTGAGTCAGGCCTGGAGGAAGCCAGTTCTAGAGAAGAGGGGACATGCCTTCTGCCTCATTCTCTGGTTTGGTTTCCTGCACAGCCTGTACAGGTGGGGGAAAGTTGTGGGTAGGGGAGGAGGTTAGGGGTGTTTGTTAAAACATTTAGTTTAGGGAAATGAGGAGAAAAAAAGATGTTAAAAGGAAAGAACCCTCGACCACTGGGGAGGAGATTGACAATATTTTCTTGGCACATGATAAATGGTTATGGAAAGGGGAAGGAATGACTGTTTGGGAAATGGCTTATGTGTTGCTATGTGGTTGTCCTACATCTAGTCCATGTAGGAGTGAAGAATTTGCAAAGAACTAAAATTAGTAAAATGCATTTAATTCTCAAACCATGGGAATTTCAGGTTAGTAGGGTATGTTATGTCCACCTAAAGTCATCTTGGGGCTGGAGCACCCCTACTGTGGGAGCCCTCACCGTGAGTGAGTGAAGGGGCAGCTTCCTCAGTACAAGGCAGGAGGCTGTCTCCCAGGCCTGGCCCAGCCACTCCCCGCCGGGGCATCGCCTACCTTTCAGCCAGTTCCCGCACTCCTTCATCTCACCCGTGAGGAAGCCCACTGCTTGGAGGAGGCTGAAGTGTGTCTGGTCATAGGCATCCCAGTGGGCTACCCCACTCTCACTCTTTTTAGTCTGTTCATTGGGTTTTTCAATTTTCACCACGTGGATCTCTTCTTCAGAAGATCGGAGATCCTTTCAGGAGAAGCCATGATAAAATGTTAAATAATATATAGCTTTTGGAGAGCAGGGTTATTTGGAGATAAAGAAGATTGTCAGTTTTCTTTTTGTTATTGTTGTTGAATTATAGGATCGTAAGACAAATATCCATGGCTGAATTCTGTCCAGAGAGCCCCATGCAGGCCTGCTCGTTCCAGGATTACTACATATTCTTGACAGCAGAGTTTCTTAACCCTTCGTGCTATAGATCCCTTTTTGGCAGTCTGGCAAACCTATGGACTTCTTTTCAGAATAATATTTGTAAATGAATAAAATAAATAGGATTACAAAGGCAACCAGTTATGTTGAAATGCAATTATCACAATATTTAAAAAAAAACAAACTGTGATACGCATATCAGTGCAGCAAATCCAAGACCTACTATGATTTCAAAGTAGTGATGAGTGAATATATGAGGCTTTGTCACTCCAACTCAGCTCAACTCTGTGGAGCCATCCCCGGGCCAGAGCTCACCACAGGATCAGCTGAGGCCTTTATTGTGACTGCATCACAGACCAACCTCTTCTGTCAAACCCTGCTGCCTTACTTCTCTGTACGTATTGACTCTGGTGGCATACCCCAGTAAACTTCTTACATGCAAGTCTCCATCTCCAAGTCAGCTTCCTAGGGGAACCCAATCTGTGACAATGACAAAAGTCTCAGGTGTTACTAATATGACTATTGTTCCTTGCCTATATTTATTTATTTATTAATAAAGTAAATGCGAAAGTTCATCTGAAGTTAGTGAAAATAAAGTATCTTCCCCATCTAAGTTCAAACTCCCTTCAGTTGTATCTGTGGACCCCTCAGTCAGGACTCCTTGCTCTAAAGCTATGCTGTTCAATACAGTAGCCTATAGGACACGTGGCTATTGAGCTCTTGAAAATGTAGCTTGTCTGAACTGACATGTTCTTTAAGTAAATTGCGAAGACTTAGTATGAAAAAAGAATGTGTAAAATATCTCACTGATACTTTATGTTGGTTATATAGTAAAATAATATTATATATTCATACATATTAATCTAAATAAAATATACTATTAAAATCAATATCACCTGCTTCCTCTTACTTTTTAAAAATGTGGTTAAGAGAAATTTAAATTTATATATGTGGTTCACATGACATTTCTATTGTACATTGATGGTCTACAGATTTCTCCAAACTTTTCCCTACATCAAAACTTAAATGTCTTAAGGATAGCAGTGAAAATGGTGGAGTAAGCCCCCCACAAATTCTCTCCTCCATAAAGGCAATGAGAACACTGGATAAAATTGTGCTTGAGGTGGTCATTGACAGTGGGGAGAAGCCATAGGCTAATCAAAAAACTTAAAAGGAAAAAATTGGGAATGAGATGTCCAAAGGGCATTTAAAAAAAACTGAGACATAGTCCTGTGAATCATGCTCAAGAAAGGACTGAGATGCCCCTAAACTCTCACCTGGCTGAGTGTGTACCTGTGCAAGCAGGAAGAAAAGGCTAAGGTAGCTTAAAACTGCCTGGGTGAGGGTATAAGATATATCCCAAATTGCACACAGATCCCTTCAGTGAAGACAGGGAGGCTTATTGATTCCAGGTATCTGAGAAAATCTTTGTCCAGTCATTAGCTGACCACTAGGCTAATTAAGCAGAGACATCAGTGGCTATAAATGATGAAGAATACAGACTTTCCAGAAGTAATTCAGAAAAGCTATTAGACAAATGAAGCAGCCAGCAATTGACTTGTCTTAAAATTTTACAATTCTTTCTTCTGACTGCTCCAATTTGCTATTGAGCTTCTCTAACTTTTTTGTTTCTATTATTATACTTTTCAACATCCTGGGAGGGATATTCCTCACCTTTTCTTCAAGCATTTCCAGGAGGGGCAGGGCTGGGTATGTATCTTGGGGGCTGGAAGGCCTGCTAGGGCTGGTAAACTCTGACTCATGGAGTTTGTGTCTGCTGGAAAGAGGCTCTGACAGGAGAGGGCTGCTGTTTGAGTCAGACATCTCCAGGTGAAGGCTACTCATCGATCTTGCAACTGGTGGAAAGAGGGAAAGAAGAGATGAGTCAGAATTGGGCACAGAGGGACCTGGCTGAGGCTGGATAGAGGCCTCAGGAGGTATGAGGTCTGTCCTGACACACATGGGACCTACTGTTCAGTAACTCGTGCTGCCAGAGGGGCCTGGGGCCATTCCTCCACCCATGAATGCTTTAACTTTCAAACTCCCCCATTCTTCCAACTACAGAAAAAGTCCATTTTCATTGTGAAGGTTTTCCTGACCACCCATTTGGGCTAGATGTCGCTTTTTTATTTCTGATCACCGAAATATGTTTCTCTACTTTTCATATCGTCCATTATGCTATCTTATTGTGGTAGTTAACTGAACATATATTATTCCCCTTGATACGTACACATAGAATCTGGTTTTCCAACTGGGTGGGGATTTAAGAGAAACTTGTTTTCTTAATGTCTACAGAGCCCATTTGCTTACAGTTATTGACTTCCAGTCTCCCTTCTCCCCAATTCTGTCCTCAGTGCTCTTTCCAGCTCCTTCTCCTTTTTCCTTTCCCAGGAATAGTAAGAAGCTGTTGGTATAATCTACTGGAAGCTGTGTGCACCAGGCTGGACATCCTTCCCTCTCTGTGCGGGCCCCTCTCCTCTTCACTACTAGGGCCAGGGTTTACACTATGACTTGCTTTTAGAACTTCTGCCCAAGGTCTTCAGTTTCCTGGTTTACTCCGGCTGTCCCATGGCAGTGCTGTACTTTTCTCCTTCCCATTCAGTCATCTTAGCTATTCTTCTTTGGCCTCCTCTGGCTCAGTTATTTACTTTATTGTTTCTTCGAGAGGTGGTTTTGAACCTGCCCTCAGCCACCTCTCAGGATGATCTAGAGTTTTCCCCATTGCTCCATGCTGACTCCCCAAGTTGCAGGACAGTGACTGCAGATCTCTCATGTGGGTGCTAGCATTTCTTATACTTAGCAGGGCAGACATTGCTAAAGGACTGTGTCATCCAGAGGGGACGGTGTTCTCTTTCTATACCTGCATTAATGCCATTTCTGTGGGCTATTTCCTCTTCTACTGTGAATGAGAAAAATTCGTTATTCACCATTGCTTCTAGGCCACCATGAACCTTGCTTGTGCAGAAACTCATCTCCTTTGAGGTTTAAATCACCCCTCTAGCTGCTTGCTGCCGTGTGACTGACTTTCTGGCCACCCTCTCATTCAGTGAAGACTTTATGGGTTCCTAACAGTTATCTTCATCTCCACTCCAGTAATTTTCAGCAACTTCAATGTTCAGACATTGGCACTGACCTCACTGACATTAACTCATTATTCTGTTCTCTGACTTGGCAGATCCTTGTCTTCTTCACCTGCAGTGACGCACTCCACCTCTCCTTTTCAGCCACCAATTTTCATAATCACTACATGGGACTGATGCCATAAAAATTATGAAATCTCAAAAGCCTGATTCTCTCCTCTGGTCACCACTTCCTGGACTTCCAGCTCACTTGCTCAAGTGTGTCCTCTGACACAGCCCTTTCACCTCTTGGATTCCTCCAATCCTTTACCTTTACCAGCCTCCATCTCTCCTTCCCTCCTTAACTAATTTAAATATCATGGCCCATAATTTTCCTTCTTTTAACACCCTTTCTCCTCTCTCTCTGCATCTCTTATTATTGTGTGGTGAAATCCCAGCCAGGTTAACCCAACCCACCATCTTTTCCATGCTTTCATCAAGGAACCAGATGTTGCTGGAGAAATATTGCACAACAGGGTGGGCTACTTTCACTTTAAATTTATGCTTACCATCCTCAAACAAACTCTTAGCATTTATCTTTCTCTCTTTTGCCACTCCAATCTGTTTTTCACTACCACTGCCCTTCCTGTAAAACCTCCATGCTGGCAAATCTAAACATGCTTCAGCCCTCATCTCACTAGACCGCTCAGTGGTATTCCATGGACTTGACCATTCCTTTGGACACTTTCTCCTCCCTTTAGCTGTTACACTTGGTCCTCTTTCTGGCTGCTCCTTCACACTCTCCTTGGCAGGCTTTTCCTGCAAATATGGATGTTTTGTAGAACTTTGTTCTGGGCTGTCTTTCCTTCACTTGTGCTCCTACCCAGGTGAGCTCAGCTCTCGCCATGACTCGATCTTCCACCTGTATCTATTATTTGCAGCCCAGTTTTGAGCACTGGAAAAACAGACTTAATGGTCTACTTTACACTTGCATGTAGATGTTCTGGAAGTAGCTTAAAGTTAATATACTGAAACAGCTCATAACGTCCCCTTCCCAAGTCCTATCCTCTTCCCTCAAAGGTGCACATCCCAGGACAAGTCCTCTCCCCCTTCCAAGCTTCTTCAGAAATTTCAGGAGTCAAACTTAATATTCTCTTTTCCATTCTCCAAATCTAGTAATTCTATCTCTAAAATACACCTTTATGTCTAATGTTACTAGTTACCTGCCATCACCTGTTGCCACTTCTCCAGTAACTCCCAATTGGACAGCCCACTTCTACTCAGATTTCTCCTCTAAGCCATGCTCCATGGGGCAATCAGAGTTGTCATATTAACACTCATATCCACTTATGTCAGTTCCCTGCTTAAATCCCTTCAAAAGCTACAGATGGATAAATGTGCCTTCAACACGGCATGCAAGCTCTGCATCAGTGAGCTCCCATTACACTTTGGTTCGTCCTGTGCCCCTCTTGCCCCTTGTATCTGGGCACCACATGGGCCTATTTCAGTGCCTAGAAGGTGCTGAGTAATCTTCCACCTCAGGGCCTCTGCAAATGCTGGTCCATCTGTCTGGAAGGCCTCTCTCTCACCCTTTACCTGGGTAACTCCTGCTCTTCCTCTAGGCTTTGTCTCAGTGATCGCTTGTCAGAGAAACCTTCCCAGTTCTACCCCCAAATGTGTTCTTCTGTCACATGCTCTTAGGGACCCCGTAGTTTTCCTGACAGCATTTTTCGCACAATGCAGTGATAAATTTATTTATATATTTATTTGCATAGTATCTCTCCTCTACTGGAACTTAAGATGCATGAGGACAGTGAACTCTGTTCTGTTTACTGCTGTATTCTCAACTCCTAACATAATGCCTGGCACACAGTAGGTGTTCAATAAATAAACAGTTAAATGAGGAAAGGTAGGAGAGAAGGAAGGAAACAAGGAGGGAAGGGAAGATGGAAAGAACGGCAGAAAGCTGCAGGCAACTGCTAGAGTGGGAACACTTCTTTGGACAGCTTAACAAAACACGTGAGTCTCTTGAGTCTTGAATGGTTTAAGATGGGTGTGGGGCTGCCCACCAGTTCTGCGTTTTGGAGTCAGGACTCTTGCCACGTCTAGCTCTTGTCCTAATTTGCAGGAGGAGATCACTTAAACAGCTGACTTTTAGAATGATTCTGAAAACATCATCCTGATGCTGCCATAACTCTGGAGAGAGGTCTTTTCTTCTATTCTGAACCTGCAGGTGGAGTTTCAGTAAGTTTTAGTCTTCCGGGAAAGGTTTAAGAGCAAAAGCCAACAAGTCTTAAAACTTGTCCCTTTCTAATGCTCTCTCTCTCCCTCTGGTGGCCAAGAGGTGATATAGCACCCTGACCAGTTGGTACAAGATTCCTTCCACGCCATTCAGATGAAAAGTGAAGAGCAGTTAGATATCTAGACACATGATCTGCGTGACACTACCCACCTGGATGAACTAGAAATGTTCTGGAAAGACCTTGTGTTAAATTTAGTGACTGCAAAACCCATTAAAAGCCCGGCTGAAAAATACCTTTTTTCCAAATGTATTTCACTGAATCTAAGATGTTATCAACTATAAGATGTATCATTATTTTGTATATTATCAAGAAAGAAGAAAATGCTGCCAATCAAAATTGTAGGATACATCCTGACTTCAGAAATGTTAAAATCTAAAAGCAATGAAAAACAATATATATTATCTAATTAAGAATTTTTTTTTTTAGTAATGGTATTCAAGCATACAGGTGGGAGTTGGGCATGGGTATCTTTAAGAATTGGTATCTAATCATGAAACTTCAAACATTTTTATATTTCTTTTTATGAAAAATATGTGTATATATTATGAGTCCTTTAAGAACAGGGTCTGTTACCTTGTCGATTTTTGTATTTGCACAGAAGAAAGCCTGATACGTAATAAGCCTTCAATATACGTTTAATGTATTACAGAAAGAGTAAACAATTGCACGAGGGGTGCATTCTCTTGAAGTCATTTCTAAAACGGCAGTTTCTTTTCCACCTTGCAGACAATATTCCCAATTACAGACTGAGAAATCATGGTGCAGGAGAGCAAAAAAGGCATTGTTTCCCACGACGTTGTTACTCTCCACACTTTCTGAAGCAAGCTCTACACCTTGTGATGGACCTAGGAAGCAGGGACCCAGAAAAACTGGTGGCTTGCTGCAGACTTGCAAGATTGAACCCGGTTCATCTTCCTGGGCTCCTTCCGTTCCTCCAACTGCCTTGCGGGGTACAGCTGCGGGGGGGGGGGGGGGGGGGGGAGGGGTGGCCGCCCTGAGCTGGAGTTCAGGCGCTCAGCCCAGTGTTCTATTTCATAAGCCTGCATAGCCTCGGCAGGAACAACGTGATTGCATCTTCTCTGGGGAACACAACGTTCTTTTGCCATGGGAATGTTTATCCTGTTCAAACGGGGGAATTTTGGCTTTGGGGGTAGGGCTGAGACATGAAGCAAAAATGGCATTGTAAACAGGACGTTGTTGTGTCTGGAAAGAGCACGGGCTGTGAAGCTCAGATGCCCAGCTTCGCCCTTTTCTCTGCCACCGGGGGCGGCGCAGGCCCCCGTTTCTCCCTTCTTACAGGGCACTGTAGGAAGGATTCTCAGGACAGTGAAATCGCTGACTTGGTTCTTGGCACATAGTCGGGGCTCAGTGATTTTTAGTTTCTCCTCTTCTGTGCTCCCAAATTGAAGGAAAAGATGGCTAGTGCAACCAGATGAAGTACAAGCTGGCTGGTCCCAAACGGGACGCCTTTCAAAACTTTCCATACAGCGTCGGCCACTTGTTAGAACTGGACGGCGAAATCCCTGCCCAAGCCACGTCCCGTCTAAAGGCGGCAGGCCTCAGAGTCCATTCCCAGCTCAGCTCTGAGCCAGTCCATAAAACCTGCTTCCAAGAACACATAATTATCTGCTTGGCGTGTGCACGCTCTCCTTGGCTACCCACCATCTCCACTTATTCTCAGCAAGAGGACAGAAAGGGCAGTTTGGATCAGCCCCACATCTCTCGGAAAAGCCAGGTTTCAAATGTTCCGCAAGGGGGCGCCCAAAACAACCAGCTCCTCCATCGTTCTTGTAAAAATGCTCTTTGTTGAGTACCTACTGTGTGTCTTTGGCTACCCCAAAAGAAGCAGAACTGAGAGGTCCAGGCCCTGCTTGCAGATAGTGGCAGGGAGAGAGGAGTGAACAGACATCCAGTACAGAGGGGATGTGCAATGGGAGCGCAGAGACCCTCCCTAACCTCCCGGCTTTGGAGAGACAGTACCCAGGCATTCACGTGGGGAAGAGGGAAAGAAGCACACCCCAGGCCAAGGAAATGCCTGAGAAGATACATGGCTGGTGCCAGGAAATTCCAGTTGTGGACCCTGCTGGAGTGTCGGGAGGGGTGCCAGTAGGCAGTAAAAGACAAACCTAGGGCGTGAGAGGCCAAATAGTGAAGAGTTCTGAGTTCCTCTATTTGGATCCCAATTCATCTTCCAGTATTTAGAAAACATGGATCTGATTCTATAGTATTAATTTTGAAACTCTTCTCCTGGCTCTTTTCTCTGAAAGCTTAACTGTTCCTAGTCGAAGCATGCCCATGACAATGGGGGAGGCTGAGCCCTGTCTAGCACATTTTTGCTGTCATGGGCATGTGGAAGGGGCCATGATTGGAGGGGATTCTTGAGTTGCTGCTGTGAATTAGTGCGGAGTCAAAGCTCCCTCCTTCCCTGTAGCCTCTTCAGTTTAAGTACACCAGTAAACCTGACATCTGGAGGTGAATGTAGATGGCCTAATTTATGTCATCTTCCAACCAAGTGATTAAGGTCACAGCAGCTCTGGAAAAGAACAAGCGATCGGCAGGTTCTCTAAAATATTTGTTGAATTGATTAATTTTGCCCAGGACTTTGCAATTGATGCAACTGTAGGAAAGGAGAGTTTCCAAAAATTTCTACAACCTAAGGACCGAAAGGGACATTCTTTGCCTTCTCTCAAATAATTAAGAAATCCATTTTCCATGCCTGCTGACTGGGGTTCCATGACTCTGTGGGGCAGGATATTCTCCCCGTGAACAGCTCTGATTATGAGAAAGCCTTGGATCTATGGAAATTTACCCATGGCTGCCTCCAGTTCTGTCCATCATATCAGCACGACGCCCTCGGACTCCCTTCTCCCCACGAGAGCAGTTCACAGAGCCACTGGATCACAGTGACAGCATGATCAAAGGCAGAGACATCACACCGCAGGACCGTCTCGAGTTGGGCTGGGTCCCTGGGCCAGAGGCTTTGCTGACCTGTGAGCCAGCTGGACAGCTGCTGAAAGGGAGAGATCAGCTGTGCAGGGCTAAGTAGATGCTGGAATGGGGACAGAAGAGGCCCATGGGCTGGTGGATCACACCCCAGGGAGGCCAGGAAGGGGATGAAGCCAGGAGAGGCCTGGTCTTTGGACAGATAGGGCAAGGGAACAGAGGATGGGGGCCTGGCCGGCAGCTGGGCTAAGGTGAGAGGTGCCTTTCTCAGAGCTGGGTTGTATAAGCAGTTGGCTGAGTGCTGTCTTTTATTAGGGGTGGTTCAGAGCTTTTCTTGGCAGCTCCAGCCAAGTCTGATGTGGTCTGAGAGGAGCCTGACTCACTGGGGCCAGAAGGTCAGGCCGGGTGGGACGGGAGTCAGGAGGAAGCACCACCTCCCTTGGGCCATCTGCAGCCGCTGGGTCAGAGACAGCTGGTGGCCAGTACGCCTGGGGCTGTGTCTTTCTGGGTTCTCCTGCAAGGCCAGCTGGGAATCTAACTAGGCTTGGAAGGGAGGCTCTGGCCCTCTGCTGAATGGCTTGGGAGCCTAGTGGGGCAGGGTAGGGGTTGGGGGCCAGACTGCCTTTGACCTTCTTAGATGTTAGCTTGTTTGGAAGGACCTTTGGAGGGGCATGCACACGCTTTTCTGCTGACACTTTTAAAGTGGAATGAGCCTTTCATGTGCTATATGTTGAGCCCCTGCCTCACCACCTCCCAACAACAGCAATAACTAACCCATCAGACATTCCTTCCAGGGCTCTGTCTGGATCAATGTATTTTCTCTCTGGGCCAGGCCGTCCCCTGTCCAGGTCAGCTCCCATCCAGGCTCCCCCATTTCAGACTCCTCAGTCCCCTCAAACTCCCCAATTGTGATGGATACATTATCTTTATACATTGCTTGGTCACACCACGGCTCAGAAAACTTCCCAGGTTCCATATCTGAGTGGCTTGCTCCTGGAACTGTAGGTGGCCAAGGCCCAGGCGTGGTGACACCTGGTGTTTTGGAATGCTAACTGTACCTGATGGAAAAGAATACAGAATACTAGTTGTATATTTAAACAAACAGGACTTATAAAAGAGTAGAGTGCAAATCTTTTCATTTTTCAAACAAAGATTCTTGGGAAGACATTCTGAGTCTGTAGGCAGCTGCTTCGGCTATGTCCCCACACCACCTGGGGCGATGTCTCCAGCCTCCCTATAAGTGAGAGCTACTTGGGGGGAAAGTCAAGCCACACTGGAGGTGTCCTTGCTGTCACATGGTTCTGCCTCGGGGCTGCACTCCGCCTGTGCCTGAGCTGACATCCAGCTTTGCTGGAGCGTGTGCTGCTGCTCTGGGCAGGTGGCCTCCACTGGCCCCACGGCTGCCTCGGGCTCAGTTTGGTTTCCATGTATGTTGTTCTCCATGATCCACCCTAATGCTGCCCACGTGCCCAGATCTGTCATCACCAGGGTGCCCTCCTGACCACCCAGGGCACGCTGACCTTGCCTTTGACCTGTGTTGTGGTTAGGATCTATTTCACAGTGCAGTAGTCACACACACAGGCACAAACACATGTGTGTGCACACACTCTCATATACACACTCACACACATATGCACTCATCCACACATTTGTACATGTACACGTATGTACACATGCACTCTCATGCACACACACGATGGACTCTGCAAATTCTGCAGCTTTGAGGCTTCGTGCACATAACCTTTCATACTTTATAAGGCACTTTCCTTTCTATATCTGCATTTGTTTCCTCAAACGATCCCGTGACAAATAGAGAACGAGGTGGTGCTGTTCTTGTTTCACAAGCCTGGAGAAGTGAGGCTACCTGCCTGAAGTTACCCAGAGCGTTGACACAGGAGCTGGGACTGATGCAGCCTCCTAATGCTCAGACTGGGTCTCTTTCCCCAACAGCTAAGGGCTGGATTCCTCCCTGAGGATGTCGCTTCTCTCGCGCAGAGGCCAGGGGCTAGCGGGCGGGCGTTTGATTCACCCTGGGGCCTGGCCCTAGGAGTTTAGGTTTCGGTCTTTGGATCCAGTGTGTACAAACATGAGCCTCATTTTGGGGACAGGACCATGGTGCAAAGCTGGGTCTGCCTGTGTGTAACCTGGGCAGCATGGGTCCCCATCCTTCCTGTGGCAGAAGTGTAGTTCATGTGCACTTAACCCCTGAAGGACTTAGTGTGGCATGTCCTTTAGGCTCTTGAGCTACTTTTTTTTTTTTTCCCAAAAAACCTTGATAATTTTTTTCGTGTACAGATGTTTATTTTCTAAAAGCTATACCCTGATTAGAGTGGGGAGGTAGGGCTGTCCCTGGGCGGGTGTGGAAATCGGGACAGATCCCATCAGGCACTGTCCCTGGAGCCTCTCATTCAGGTAAAACTCTACCGAAGGCCTTCTGCATACAGAGCAGGGTGTTTGGAGGGGGTGAGGGGAGGTAGTTAATGAGCTGGTGGTGCTAAGTCTCAGGTCTTTCTTAAGCACCAGTCCAAGGGCCATGGGGCCTGGGCTTTCCTCAGGCAGCACCCCACATGCCCCACTCTGCACGCCTACAGATGGTCCTTCTCAGCGTGCTCTCACATGCTCAGGAGCCATCAGCGACACTGGCTTTCGCCAATCACCTAGTCTTAAAACTGATCTTACATAACCTGTTTTCTGCACATGGTGAACCTGAGCCACCCCCTCCCTGACTTGGTGGAGAACTGATGTGGCAAATAGGGGCAAAGTTGTCTCCAGAGCACCTTCCTCTGTCCCTTCAGCTGGGTGTAAACCAGAGAGCAGAGGTCCCCAGTCTTGATAGTACATGGTCTCTGTTATCTAGAAAGCTTGAAAAAATGCTGTTGCCTGGGGTCCTCCTCCAGAGATTTTGACAAAGTGGTTTGGGATGCAACCTGGGCACTGAATTGTTTAAAGCTCCCCAGGTAAGGCTAATACGTGGCCCAGACTGGGAAGTACTGTCTAGATCCTTGTGTATTAATTCCTGCCATATCCATTTTAGTATCTTGCAACTCAAGGGAGGGCCGAGAATCAGCTGCATTTCTAAATGCAAGATCTCAGTATTTGGACAAGACTCCCTGGTGACTCCTCTGCTCATTCAGGTCTGAGAAGCTCAGGTGGAGGGGTGTAATGGGCAGTGCTGCTGCCCAGAGGTGGGCTGTGGGCACGCAGAGCTACAAGAAGGGAGAGAGGTATGGTGGGAGAGGGTCTGGAAACAATCTTCATTCATTTCAGAACTTCTGCTTAGTGGTCAAAGCATTCGGTAAGCAAGCAAGACTAGATTGAATTTAGGAAACAGTAAAACCAAAATGAAACAAAAGCTAGATTTATGACTTTAATTAAATATCGTTTACATCCTCTATCTCCAGATGAAAGGAGGTGGCAAACGCCCAGTCTTCTCCAGCATGTGTCTCGACCTGTGGAGACTAAATCTCTGCTTCCCATGAGCCCTGCTCAGGGTCGTAGCAATGCCATGCACCCAAGGAAGCTAGCTGTATGGCATGCATGATTTCAGAAATAAAAAGGTACCATCTATGGCAAAGGAAGCTCATGCAATTGAAATCTAAATTGAACACTCACCTTTGCCTGGTAAACTCATCCAAGAGCATAAAGAGGAGACAGATGGGTGGTTGATTTGATCAGCCCCAGGAGGACAGACACATGGACCCATAGTGGAGTGAATCAAAGTTAGGGAGCTTTGGTTATGGCGCCCTCATGCAGCCTTGCTATAAAGTTCAGTGGGGAATGCTGGATGGGGGTGGGGGAGGATGCAAGAACGGAGAGCACTAGTGAAAACCACTAGCAAAAAACCACCATCTAACGATAACTTTGTACAATATCAGAGCAGAGAACAGAAAAAGCCCCACTGGGAGTAGAAAGGGACATTTTGTGGAAGCAGTGAGGTGAGAAATATAGTTAGTACTGGCAGAAAGGAAGAAAAAAGTGGAAAGGTTGGGGAATTAAATAGATAAATACAAGGAAGAAGGACAAAGAATATGGAGAATAGTAGTAAAAGAGAAGAGAGAAAATAGTCAGAGCACAGTAGGAGGAGTTGAAGTGTCAGCACTAAGGATGTGCTGAGAGGGAAGCAAAGCCAGGTGACAAGGAGGTGGAGTGGGGGGACAGACTGCAGCCACTGTCCTTACTCTGAAGGGGGCAACAGGTTTCAAGCTGCCGGAGTCCCCATGAGGCTTCCGCCTCATGAAAGACAGAGCAACAGCCTTACCTGAGAAGAGGAATTGGGGCGCTTCTTTGTCATGGCCCTGTGTGTGCTCCTGGACTTAGAAATCAACTGGACTTAGAAATAGACAGCCCTGGACTGGCCATCACCAGAGTGAACCTGGCATGGAGATGGGAACTTAACAGCTGCAGCTCTGTGTCACCCTTTCTGCTCTCTCACACCTAACCAGATTTACAAACTCATTTTTCTTCAGATTCCCCGAGAAGCCACTTGGGGTCGCGTCCATTGAGCATTAAGGAATGCATGCATTTTGGAAGTGGCTGAAGATATTTGTCAAGATGCTTGTCCTCCCAGCCCTGTGGCCTGACTGAGGCAATGGGAGAGACAAGTTGGCTATATTTATACAGCCAAGACTCTGAAGACATAAAATTTGTCTGGATATCACTGGAAAATAAATTAAGCTTGTTGTGAAATCACTGAAGATGTATTCTCTTGAGAGCATCTGAAATGAGGGTGAGTGTTGAAGAGCAAACTCCATTGGGATGACCACACTGGGTGGCATAAAATGAGTCTGGACCTGGGAATCCAGCCAAATCCCAGCTCTGCCATTTACCACGGTGCCATACCAGACATAGATTCTTCCTCATCTGTGAAGCAGGATGGTGATCACTGTCTCAGGGCCTAGCGGACAGCTCAGCATGCAGTGGATGTCAACAAATGTCACTTTCTGCCTCTGTCCTGCCTTTCTGTTTGTTTTTTGTTGTTGTTTGTTTGTTTGTTTGTTTTCACAAGCTCTAAAGGCTCCAACTAACAGAGTGGATTTTTATGATGTAAATATTTAAAAATGTTAATCTTCCTACAACGCCAATAAAATAATTCCATCTCCATAGCAAATCTTGTATTGGATATTATTCATTAATTTAAAAGTACTTGTTGAGCACCTACTATGTGCTAGTCACTGGAGATTCAACAATGAGCAAGAAAAAGCTCTTCTTGTCCTAATGGAAACCAGAAGGTAAGCTGTTTAAGTGCCCTGGGATGACACTGCCCTGGTTCTTCTGTGGGGAAGAGGGTATTGAATGGAGGTAGAAATGGAGTATCTTTTGGTTGTCTCAACGACTGAGGGGTGCCACTAGAATTTATTGGGTGAAGGCCAGAAAGGCTAAATATCCTGCAAGCTTATATGACAGGGGGTTGTCCCGCTCAAAATATTCAGTGAGAAAACCTGGTAGAC
>PVKZ01006973.1:0-28073 GCA_004027375.1 Macroglossus sobrinus | reverse complement strand
TCGGGGGTCCGGGGCGCGCTCTGAGCGCCGTGGGGACAGCGCCACCACCCGTGGGCACGGTCGCTGCGCATGGCTGCCTTGTTGAGTGGAAACACTGGAATTTCAACTTTCTTTTCCCCAGAATGAAATTTCCCGCACAAAGGCTGAGGGAAGAGTGGAGATGCTGGAAACGGGGCGAAGCCGCACAGTGATCCCGGGAGTCCTGTCTCCCAGCAGCTCTGGTTGGCTGACAGGACTCTCTTGTGCCTAACCCCTGGAGGGCTCAGGGGACCTGGGTGTCACCCTGTCACGGGGCGGCCTTTGCATCACCCAAGACGCCACAAATGGAAAGCGGAGTGGCAGCCGAGAGTGGAAGCAGCCAGGACCCGCCCAGGACACAGTCCCTGGAGGCTGAGTTTACTGATCACCACTGTGGGGGACAAAGAGGCGGGTGGCCTACGGCCTACGAAGGGCCAGGAGGGGACCAGCACCGCAAGCAGGGACTGGGCCCGCGTGTGCGCTGTCGCTGTGGTCCCTGAACCTCGGTCATGGAATCACATTAACGTAACAACTGGGACTCCTAGGACCCCAGGACATGGCAGCCAAAGCAAACCGCTCTGTGACAGCCGGTCCACGGCCAGGGCCCACGGGACCGCCACACAAGAGGAGGGGGCAGGAAAAAATGTTACTGGGAGAAAGAACCACAGAGCTAAGGAGAAGAAAGAAAGATGGGGAGGGGGTGTGGAGAAACAAATGAGAAAAATCGCACTCTAAAGACTGAGACCAGCAACCCCTCCAGGGGCACTCGGAGCCCACCGCGGGGCACTGCTCCTCTCCCGTGGGCCCCCACCCAGCTGCTGCCCCCTCCCCCCACTAGCTCCTCCCATTCACCCCCAGAAGCCTAGGGAACGTTTGACAGTTCTGAGCACTTTCACACGCTGCTTCTCCTAGTCTGATGAAACGATCCGTTTCACACCCATCACCCCCTTTGCACTGATTCCTGGGGAGTGTAAGCCTCGGCCAAGTCCGTCCCCCCACTGCCAGTGTCTGGAGCACCGCCCGCGGCTCGGCGCCCTGAACAGCTCGGGGTGCCGTGCCAAACGGCGCGTTCACGCCTACTCGGAGTCAAAACGGTTCCTGACTCTGCTCTTCACGGCAGCACAGTGAAGTTCAAGCTCAGCCCCACGGTCCGAGACGAAATCTCCCTCTTGGTCCATCAGAAGGTGATGGGTGAGACATTAAAACTCTATCAGGACAAGATAAACGAGAGGCTTTGGGGGGTGGTGTCTGATAGTGCTGACGAAGAAGTCTTTTGACAGGAATGTGACTTTGATCCTCTTCATTTTTAGTTGCTGCCAGGAAAAAAAAAAACACAACTAAATATGCTCCAGATCACAACTGTTTTAGATGTGTGACAGACAGTTCCACTTTGTTTTTTAAGAAAAGCAGAGACTCTCCAACAGTTGAAATGAGAGCACTTTTTTCATGGAACCAAAGAAAACCGAAGCCTGGGGAGACAGAAATTTCACCATGTCCAAGGCACTGCGACTGTCATCGGGTGGAGATGGGCAAGTGGAATGCACAACGCTCACGTGCTCAGCGACACAAACGCGCCCGAATCAGAGCGCCTGCCGACGAGGCCCGAGTTCACACTGCTGCTCCCGAGTTCACACTGCTGCTCCCGAGTTCACACTGCTGCTCCCGTGAGGAGCAAATGATGTGTGACCCACGGGAAGAATGACCCCCCACCACCGACCGCCACCCCGGCACAGCCGTTCCCTGTGTGTCAGCAAACGATCCGGATCCTAGGGTGACGTTTCACTTGTTAAACACCTTTGGGTTAAAACTACAACTGAAATGGTCATATTCGAGCCCCCAGCCTTGCTCAAGGAAGGGCCGAGCTGGGCGCTTCCAGGAAAGTGGGACAAAGAATCGCTCTGGCCACAAATGAGCTCGGCACGTTCTCTTCCAATCACGGAGGAAAGGGAATTCTAGACATGTGTCTCTTCCCTTTTTAAATAATATCTTTTTGTTATTATTATTAAGTGATTTGAGGTCACTGTAAAGACTACAAAAACAGAAAAAAAAAGAAACCAATGCTTACTTTTATCAGACAGATATGGCTACCGATACTGCAATGTATTTCTTTGCGGTCATTCTGTCATGCATGTATTTGTGGACATTAAATACACATGTGACATCGCTTTAAAACATACAAAAGTAGGGGCTTATTAGACAGAGGGCTGTGTCTTGCTCTGAATTCCCGCTGACCCTGGCACCTTGAGCACTGTATCAATCATGCTGTAAATGGTCTCTGAAAATGTGACTTCTAGTGGCTGCGTGTCATAGTAGCATAATTCCAGTATTTCCCATTGATAGAAAAGCAGGTTGTTCCTAATATGATCAATGATGCTGAAATAAGCATAAGTAGAAACACAGCGGACTGTGGCCGAGGGCTTATCCCATCTCTTACGTGGATCATCTCATTCACAGCTACTCTTTGCCGTAACTACTACTAAGACTCCGTTTTTGGTTGAGTAAACGGAGTCACAGAGAGGCTAAAAAATCTGCTCAAGGTCACCCAGCTACTGTTTAACAGAACCAAAGCTTAAACCTCCCTGGGCTCGTTCAAGTCCAAGGCCCTCACTTACATGGGATCAAACCTACGGTGACCTTCATGACTTCTGATTCACGAAACAGCCTTGCTGATTCTAAAATCAATTAAATGCCATTGCAGAGTCTAGGGTTCCATCCTTAACATTTTACCCTTTAATCAATCCCACATTTATTTTGGTATCACAGGTGAGGTTAACTTTTTCCAGAAAGTTAGCCACTTATCCTTGGTTCGCTTTTAATATAAGCTTTCCTTCTCTCTCCGGACTGCTGGGTGGGTTTCGCCTTATCACGTGTTACCTTCTTATAGAACTTCTCAGGGGACTGTTTCTCTTCCACTAACCTATACGCTGCTGTACGCTGCTGACTGTTTAGCTTTAAAGGATATTTTAATACTGTTAAAACAATTCCCCAATTCTTTTTTTTTTTTAATCTGGTCCCTCCCCGCAGTGAGATTTAATTGGCCTAGCAATAAACAAATAAATGCGTTTAAAAATAGCTAACATTTTACAATATTCCGTATTTCCATCCAGGAACGAGGTCCATCTCCATCTCTGGGTTTATGTGGCTGGTTTGCCCTCTCACCTACATCTAGGATATTTCTCATTGTGGACACTGAAATAGCCGTGTTTACTATTACACAAAATCCACCGAAAATCCTTGTCTAGACTTGGTCATGCACCACAGTAAAGAACACGGAGTAAAGATTAAGAACACGTGACTACGGGCTTTTACAAACTGCTGAGGTGCCACACGCATACGACTGCCCCCAAGTCTTCCTCTGGTACCCCAGATGCGGGTAAACCGTGCTGCTCAGAAAGAGGCACGTCCCCAAACACGGTCCTCTCCACGCCTCTCAAGGAAGTCGGATCCTACCAGAACACTCCGGACCACAGGGAAGACAGCTCGGCGAGACCTGCAGCACGCCATCACCGTCACGATGACTTTGAACGTGAGTCCACGCGCACCGTCTGACAAAAGGCGTCCACGCCGAGAACGCCCACGGCGGGTCAAGGACGGCAGGGGACAAGCCTCAGAGGCAGATGCCGTGGAGCACGACGGGAAATGCGGGGCTCTGAAGTCGCAATTCGGGGCACTCTTGCTCTGAGCAAGTAACCGGGCTGCTCCGAGCTCCAGCTCGTCACTGAGCTGGAACACTCACCCTCGGTCCGTTGGTTCCCGCCACCGCACGCCGGGTGCCATGCAGACCCGGTGTGTCCCGCCTTCCAGGAGCTCACAGCCCGGAGAGGAAGAGTGGGGGAGGGAATCACGTGAGGATGGTCAGGGCCCAGGGCCCGGGGCCGAGTTAGCGCGACCTTCACGGTGATGGACAGCGGGGACTGCTACGTGTGACGTGGATATTCAGCACGGTCCTGCCTTTAAAATATGTTACCTTCTCCACAAAGGAACACGCTGATCACTCACGACAAGACACAGAAAGGGGTTCTGGGGGGGTCTTTAAAAAAAAAAAAAAAAAAGGTACAGCTGCGACAAACCGAGCCACACGTGTGTCCCCTAGCTAGGAATTTTAATTTCATTTACTGTAACAGGAACTGTACGTTCAGGAAACTCACGGTGACAGCTTGATTTATGCATTTTGACATATTTCTTGAACTGAGAGTCCATGACAAAGCGAGTGGAATTCTCGGCAAGTCAGATCTTGCCTGTACGTCCCGTCTTCAAATCCATAAGCGAGGGTTCTGCGCAACTTGTCTCTGACAGAGGAAAAACACAGCCCCGCTGGGACGGGCCGGGGACCCGTGACTCCAAAGTTCCTTCACACACTCTCAGCACCGAGGCGGAATGGTTTTGGGGGCCACAGAGAAAACACTTCAGCTCTTTCCTGGGCAGTGACAAAAAAGAACGTCCACTCAGAAAGCATTTGCGGTCCAACTGACAAGGAAAATGAATGATTCTCGTCCGGGAGAAAAGGGCCCGTGTTTGCTTTCCCTTGACTTCCTCCAGAAAGGCCCGTCTAGGAGGAGAGTCACGCACACAGAATAGGAACATGAGGACCACTTCACACCCCGTAAACACCCGTGGAGGGCCGTCTGCGTTTCTAGTTCCACACGCACAATGGGGCGGCCCCGGGTGACCGGGCCCTGGGCATCGCGGGGGGTGAGGCTGGGGGTGAGGCTGGGGAGAGGGGGCAGAGAGAGGGGAGGCGGCGCTCACCAGGCACCAGATAGTCTGTGAGGTACCTCACGGACGTGACGACGCTTAACCTTCCGACCCCACAGGTAGATGTGTCTCCATCTTACACGAAGCAGCTCAGACTCAGAGAGCGTAAGTCGCTTGTTCAAACTGACACAGCTAGAGATGGTCCAACGAAGGCCAACTGGGTTCACGTGACTCTCGGAGCAAAGACAGAGCAGAGGCGCTGGCGACAAGAGAAACCGCGGCCTGCGCATTTTCCGCAGCTTCCCCGGAACCCCCCGATCGGGCACGGATGCGTCCGTCAACGCAGAAAAATAAGCACGCGGGAGAGGAGGCCGAGGGAGCCGCTGCCATCGGGGGGGGCCGAGGGAGGGGAGTTCCGTGACTAAGCACCAAGGACAAAGCACCGAGGCAGTGGCGTGACAGGAAGGAGCGGGGCTTGAAGTACAACTGAGGGACACCCAAACCGAATTTCGTGTACGTCCTGGTTCTGCTGGTGGCGGTTACTCTGCGCGTGTCGCACCAAAGCCTTAAGTGAAAACCGCAGCGGGCGTCCCGTGAAATGCACCAGAATTAACACCCAGTGACGTGTTTACAAGCAGACAGTGACCGCGCAGGTGGACCACAAGGTCGGGGAGTAAGGAGGCGACAGGGCACAGAGGGCGGCGTGGGCTATTTCTGCGTGACCTGAGGTTTCGCCAAGGCACGTGTGACTCTGAGTTCTAGAGGCTGTTAAAAGTCACAGAGAAATAATGCAGGCTGGGAAGGCCACAGGGTGCTGGGTGAGGCCGAGGGAGACGCTGCGGGCCTGGCATGCGTGGGGACAGGGCGCCAAGGGCCGTGCTGCCCCAGCCCACCTGGCAGCAGTGCACAGGAGACACCGGCACACGCTCGTCCAGCTCGTCCACTTCTCCAGGGAGGGACACGTCGGCCGTGCAAACACACGCTGATGTGCAAACACAAGCCCCAAGCCCCAAAGAGCCACGATCTAAATAAAAGGAGGAAATCGCAACTGATTTTTCTAAGTTTCAGGATTGAATAGGCAAATATGGTGCCTGAAAACATTTCAGATGGAAACCAGAAAAAAGGATTTTATAGTCTGCCTGCTCGTGGCTCTTCGTGTCTAAATGTGAAAAGCTGAAAGACCACCTTGTCCAACAAAAAAGCCGCTAAAAAGTAATCTAGTTACGAACGCTTAATAAGTGTAAATTTAGTCTAAAGCTTTTAACATTAATGGGAAAAGTGCACTCAGATCTACAAAACCTAAACTATGAATTAAAAAATTATTCGTAATTACTCGTAATTATACTATGTAGATATTCTTATGGCCTAAAATACAAATAAGGCAAATCATAGTAAGTTGGAATATATTCAAGTATGTTCAAAACATAAATGAGGTAAATAAATCACAAAACCCAGAACTTAGAGAAACATTAGTTTTAATCTAAAAAAGTTATTTTGTTTTTACAACATAATACATGTCTTTGTTTGCAAATATAGTCAGGATATTTTATAGTAAAATACAGACTCCGAGAAAAGAGAGATTATCTTATTTGTTTTATATTTTCAGAACTACAACCGTGCTCCGTATGTAGTGTTTGCTCAGAAGTCAGCAGTGCCATTAGCAACCGCACAGGCGGAGGAGTCCAGCGGGGCCCCCCAACCCCCCGCAGCACTGGGCACACTCCACGCTCACTCACGCGGCAGCGTGAGCTGGCACCAGCGGGTCACTGCGTAAGCCTTTTAAGGGTTACTACGTTTTATTCCTGTAAGAGGCCGAGCCGAAGTGACAACAAAAGAATAGTCAGACGCAAGAAAAAACACCTCCTTTGCGTCCTTGAGAAAAGCACTGTTGGTCATTAAATTAAAGAGGGAAAGTGTTTTACTCTTTCAACTTTCCCTGACAAAGCCCAGTCACGCGGTTTTCCAAGGGGAGAGTGGCAGTCTCCCACGCACACCTCCTGAAGGTGAGCCATCAGAATGGTGACGCACGTGACCACAGAGCGGGTGAGCCGGCACGGTTCTGTGCCATGTCCCGTAGAAAACACGCCAGTTATCAAACGCGGCGTAACACACTGCACCAGAATTCACCATTTTGAGATGACTGTTTCATTTTCCATCTTTTCCCTCTTCTGTTCTTCAGATTTCTATTGTCATCTTTATGGAGTTGTTAAGCCCCTTCAGTAAATTTTGTTACATTTCATTTTGGATACTAGAATTTGTTTCTTTTTTTAGTGTTTATTTCTTTGAACTATGTTATCTTTTTAGTCATTAAAAGCATCATTTCCTTTACATCCTTGATGAGAGTAACAGTTGTTTTCAGATCTTTCTCTGTCTGCTATACCCAACATCGATGTCCGCACACACTCCGTGACCATCTTTGCCTTCTACTCCTGACAAGTTCCCGGTGCCAAGCGAGTCTGGATCCCATCCTGACACTGTGAGTGCCGTCTGTGAAGAGCCTGCATTCTATCGTAGTCCTGTAAAGAACATTGTTCTTTTTGTCTTAGCAGGCAATTATCTTAGTTTGAATGACACTCTAAACTTTTTAGGGTGACTGCTCGAGTGTCAATACAATTATTTTATGCTCAGCTTCGCTGCTTCACACCTACCCACGCATGTGCGATTCGGGCATCAGCAGGGATTCAGGCGGTGGACACAGATAATCCGGAGCCTGCTCCATCCTTTCCAGGGTCACGACCTTCATCTTCCAAGGGCTATGTGTCCTCCAAACTGTCCTTTGATTCTTTAAGCTGAAAGGTCTGTAGGTTTTCTAGCGGAGTTTTAACTGCTCTGCATGACACCCACTGTGCTCTTCCTGCTGTCCCCGTGTCAGTTCAACTCCAGAGTCTACCTGTCTGGGTCAAATCTGATGTCCTCACAGAGCCGTCCTTTGTCCAGGGTTTACAATTATTATTTGTAGGAGCTCGCAGGGCCATCAAAGGAAGTAGAACTTGCACACTTAATTCTTTCCCAGATTTTTGCTTTTTCTCACAATGCTGTGGGTGATGGATCCAGGAAGGGTTTGCCGGGCCGGCCATTCCTGATTCGTGTGGCCCCAGCTGGGCCACTAAGGGACCGGGCTTACTAGCTCCGCTTCCGGGCTGGTGTCCTGCTCACGTCTGGTGCTTTGTCGCCCCTGACCAGGGTCCTGCTCGCCCCCCACTGCATCGCACCCTCCAGGGCTTCTCCCCATGGACCTGGCCGCTCGCGACACACTCACCTCCGGGGATCTGCACTTCTACCTGGCGACCGGCTTCCGAGTGCCTGGACATGGAACCTTCCAGGCCGGTCGAGGGCACTATCAGTAACAGCACAGCATCGCTCCTACCATGTTTTACCGTTCCAAGTAGTCACCGCGCTTTAGGCATCCAAATTCAAGGGGACAGAGAAACAAATGCCCGCCCTTAATGGGGAAGTGGCAAAGTCACATTCATTGCAGGAACACATGCACGATGACAGATATTTATGTGGGCATCTCGGAAAAAATGTCATCTGCCACATATTCAATATTTGATAAAATGAAACAAATGCCATTTAAGGTAGAGCTCTACAAGACACACACGTGATGTGAGGTGTGTGGTCCAATTCTCCTGCCACCCTGATTGTCACCCTCGTATTATCAACTTAACTACCTCTAGGCTACTGAGCATAAAATAAGTTTCTAACGAGGTCTACTGAGTTTCCAAAGATTTAATACTATGTCCATTTCAAAATACCCAGAAGAAATGCTTGTGATGCTATCCTCCGAAGCAGAGGGCACAGATATACGGTAATATTTACTCTTTCTTAACGTAACGTCAATAATAACTGCTGTTTACTAAATATATAGTATGCATTTGAAAATTCCTAGGCTTTTTAAATACCTGTGTTTATTGACTGTTCTCCACGTGATCTAAGAGTGTTCACGTGCACGGGCTTAGGACAAACACCGACAATTTGTAAGGAAGGAGACTGACTCAAACACGCCAAGGACAAACACAACGCAGATGACAAAAATAAAAACCCTAATATGAGGTTGACATTTTATGCTTATCCGTGGGAACATATACGTATGTACACATCTCGAGTGACTGTCTGAACACCTTACCCTGTCACTGTAGAAAGGGAATACATTCCAACTCTAAACACTATGTTCTAGATGAAGCCACGTACGTAGGAAACGTAACAAGCAACATTCTGACCTTGTCCTGGTTGACTCTGTTCTTGTAGCACAGGTTTCCGATCAGACGAATGAGGTGAGACTTAAACCCCTCCGCCATGTTCGAGATGTTGCTGTCGGCTTTGATGTAACTGCAGGCGCTGAAGATGTTCGTGGTGTCGGTGCCCGTCACGTGGATCAGTCGCAGAAGGTCTATAACCAAAAAAAAAAAAAAATTAACTTAATTTTTCATAGAAAAATGTTTGGTATTTCGTACTCGTTTTCCATAAATAAATCTAATTTATTTTAACGGAGTAAAATAAAATAAAGAAAACGTTCATTAGAAGGCTCTTCTGTTTCTGCTTTTTAAAATGTCTCATGACTCTGGTTTGGGGGGCGGCATAAGCCGGAACGATTATCCCAACTTGGGCTTTCTATTTATCCACAAAGACAAGTTTTCCACCATCTTCCTAAAGAAAAAGGTTTGCAATCCCGACTTCTCTGTGAAACAGCTGATGCGGTAAAACACAGCACCTGCCCGAGATGAGCTACGATGCTGTCCTCACTGGCCAGGCCATCAAAGGCAGCACGCGTCTCCACAGAGCTGCTCTGGCTACGCTCAGTAGAAATCTAGCACTGCTATATAAACTCCGCGAGACAGAGGCCTTTAAGCAGCCCGTGAAAATAAGCCATCTTCCTGACCTTGTCTCTAAAAAATGTTCCCGCTTTATCGCATTCAAGCATCTCGACAAACCTATTAAAGACAGCTGTCACCTGCCCAATTTTACGATGAAGAAAACGTGCTCGGAGAAGTTAATAATTTCACAGAGTGGGGACCTGTGACTGCCCTGGCTCTGAAAACAAGCTTTGTCCAGGATAATTTAGCTTCCCAGGTTCACGGCTTTAATTAGCATTAAAAGGGCTTCATTCAAAAGCAAATGAAGTAAAAAGTACACTGATGTGAGATTCTATCCTCTACCGCTCACTGCTAACTCACCTACCCACCTAGACACAAATTCGTCCTTCTTAGCACACGAATCCCCAGGATAAGAATAATCTTTTCAAAAAAAAAAAAAGCAAAGCGTGAACAGAAACACCATAAGCACGGCGAACCACAGGGCACAGGAGGTACTTGAATTATTTCGCAAGCAGATTTTTAGCAAAGGTGGCACTGTCTTCCTGTTTAAAAACGATTTTCTTACAAGAATCAAAAGACATAATTCCTATGCGTAAGGCACTATCCTTTGGGCCCCATCGATGTAATTAGGAAAAATTTACTAACAAATTTGGTGAAACGATAGTAATATAAAAATGGACACCATCGTCATCGAAACCCATCACCAACCCTGCACCACCGCCATCATAGCCACTACTGAGGGCGTGCGTCCCCACGACGTGTGCCCTAGACACCAGGCATTCGTGCCGTCACATGCAGGTAAGCGGCAAACGCCTGAGCTGCTACCAAAACTCCAGAATCCCTCTCAAGAAAAAACTCATTCTGAAAGATCTCAGAAATATCCCGAGACCGTGACAATGACAGGGGTGTGTTTGGACGTGTGTTATAGCGTCACAAGCCGAAGGATTCTCAGTGGAAGATAACCACACGTGGGCTCCCCACTCACCGACCACTCTGTCCAGCAGGCCGGGGTAGGCCTGCAGGTAGCCGAGCAGGTCGGCATGCACGCTCATCTCGCACAGGACGTCCAGCAGCCTGATGGTGGCCAGCGCCTCCTGGGAACGCAAGGAGACAAGAGTGTGAGTCAAGCTCAATGATTCGGTCGTTCTCGGTCCCTGTAAGAGAATGACATGATGCTGTAAGCATCAGAGTCAGGGCTTCTAAGACATCTAAAGAGAGAGAGAACTGTCGAGAATGAAACGAAAGGATTACAGGTGCACACACACCGTCCTCCACGTGAACAGCGGACAGCACCATCGAGAATACAAGACTGCGGGGTGTTGTGTGTCTTCTTGGAGCAAAGACTCCGAAAAGTCCTTTTTCAAGCAAAACTACCTTCCAACAGTGGAATAAACATTCAAAAGGACTAGCTACACACATACCATTTATGCAAATACTTCCTTTTTAAAGCGTTCCGAGCAAGCAAATTCCACTTTAAAGATACAAATACCCCCACAAAATCCATTCATTGCTTGTCCACGGGAATCCTGCAAACTGGTGTGGTTGAGACAACTCTGGCTGCAAGAACTTACTTCTGGGTAAATGTGAATCTATACACGTATCTTGTAGGATGGAAAATGTATTATTTGGAAATGTGAGCTCGTATAATTAATAAATGATTTATTATGTTGGAGTTTTGGTAGCACTTAATATGTGACCATGTGATCGCGAACTACCAAATGCATGGCATTAGTCAAAAAAAAGTTTTTAAATGCAATTTTTAGACAGGTTTGAAACTTCATTTTTAAAGTATACATTATTCGACAAATTGTGGTAGATGCTATAAGGTTAGGTCATAAAAAATATTCTTCAAAGAAAAATAAATACTTCCTTTCGTTAATTCCAAGTGTGCACTTATCATTCTCTAATTAGGATATTTAAAGGAACTAGTTTAATACAGCATTCTGAAATCTCAAAATAAAGAGCAAGAAACAAAACACATTTTCATGTCTTGTATCTTTAACTTTATCTACAGTTTTCACTTGCTAGTTAACAAGTTAACGGAAAACACCTAGGGAAGACATCTGAAACTAGAACCGTGTTTAAAAGATGCTTGAGCGAATCCACTGTGTGGCTGGCTGTGGCACCCTCTTTCGTTAAACGGCTATTTGCCCAGACTGTCATCTCTCGATGCCGTTTCTCCTTCCGGAGGTGGATGGTCGGTTCTGGGTCTGGGCAGACGTGTAAGAGTTGACCCTGAGCATCCTGTCACCACATATGGCAAGGGAGCCATCAGAGACTGTTAGGCTCACGTCAGAAGAGGCCCCCCAGCAAGGGCACGTTAGGACATCAGGAAGCATGAGAGCTGCAGCGGACTGCAAACAAATCAAGTGGCTTTAAAGCCATGACTTCATAATAATTAAAACAAACAAGTCACTCATCATCTCTGGATGAGACCACAAAACCAACTCATTCCTCTGATGACTGGTAATCAAGGGACGCGGCCAGGACCCAAATGGGCTTTGTATGACCCAAGAGTTGATGAAGGGAAGGTTCTCGTGATAAAACATTGCAGCTAATAAATCAAAAATGAATGATACACTCAAAGTACCGTATTTTACAATCCCGAAGGAAGTGATGGAGCTAGGTAATAATCATTAAATTAACACCTGCTAACATCACAAAAAGAGACAAATAGACATTATGAGCCTTGTGATGACGTGTATTATCACCAACAATAAAATGTTACTTAAAAAAAAAAATTTACCAGAATCTGAGTAAGTCTCTGGAACTAACTGTCATTCGCAGGAAATTCAAGGAAAAGGATATGTTTAATGCCACCAGTAACAGGAGAAACCGACATCGAAACCCCAGCAATCACCAAAGATTACATAATCTTAGAGACAGACATCAATAATTCACGTGGCTGTAGCTTCATTCCTTACTCCAAAATAAATTCTTGGTTAATCAAAAATGTGGACAATGTTTAAAAAAACGAGAACATACAGGTGTGTATTTTCACAACCTGAGCGGAGAAGGTTTTACTAAATATGTAAAGAAGTGTCAGAAACCACAAGGATAAAATAAAACTAGATTAAAAAACAAACAAAAAAATTCTAGAAGGCGAAGAATACCATAAATCAATTCAAATCAAACATTATGAGAAAAAAGTTTCTAAAAATATGTAACAGATTTTCTAAAAATGTTCATTAAAAACTGTATTTTTAAAAGAACACCTAATATGAAAAACCAATTAACATTAAAAAAAATGTCCAAGAGAAATGGTAATTAGCTGAGAGGAGGGCTGTAGGCCTACACACTCTGGTGTCCTAATGGTGTCACATTTAGAAATCTTTCTAAAAATTTTAAATAAACACAGTCTCTGAGTCAGCAATTCAACTTCCAGGAATTTATAAACCCAGATTAGCTCATCCAAAATCGCAAAGATATTTTTACAAGTAAGTTCGCCAAAACAGTATTCGCTAAGGTTTTTAAAATAACAAACCTGGAAGCAGAGAAAATGCCCCCCATCGAGAACAAAGAAAAAACTAAGATGCATCTTTACAGCGAAATACTAGTTGACTACTAAAAAGAGTGAGAGGAACACACGCCTGTGTCAAACGGAAAGATACACAGATGTGTCATTGTGAGTAAAAAAAAGTAAGCTGAAAACAGAAAGTGTAGTATTGTTTTAAAAGAAGGCAAAAAAGTGTCTAGGAAAAAAAGCTTTGGAAGAAAAAGAAAAAAGTAGACACTGATATATCTGTAGAAAACACAGGGATTAGACATAAAACACTTCGTAACTTTTTGCATCACTGACTTCATTGGCTTGAATTATTTTTTTAACAACACAACCAATGTATCTGCTTCGTACGAAGATGGAAGCCCTTCTCGGGATGTGGGATGAAAGACTAACTTATCCCACACGTATTTATCAAACAGCTGCTACGTAACAAGCACCACGACTGAAGCTGCGGATGCGAAGAAGGAAACAGCATGAACCACCCACAACCTGAAGATAACTCTCATCACATACGAATACAATAAGAAAACGAAAAACGTTTTTTTTTTTAACTTTCAGAAGAAAAGCAAGGCTCACTACAAGGGACAATACTGAGACTCAAAATAAAATGGCTCTTAAATCTTAAGGATTAAGCATATTAGAACTGACAAAAAAATATATTAAAAATTGGAAACAAGTACCGATCCTATACCAAGGCAGAAACATGTGTATTGATGTAAGATCATAAAATTATTTTTACGAAGGAACAAGTGCATTAAACCTCATGATTTTAAAGCCAAACGAGTAGATATATTAACAAATAGATGCTATAAAAATGACCGTTTCCATTCTGATTGTTCGCTCACAGCATTATGAGAACTATTTTAGATTATTTCGTCCGAAAAATACGGCAAAAGGGTAATAAATGCAGTGGTTTGCTGGCAGACGAGCTGGGGGGCTAAACTTCTAACTTAAAGGACAACACACATACATTAATATGCACAAATCATGAGTGTATCGATGAATATATTTTCAAAAAGACAACTATTTGGGCTTTGCAAAAGAAAACTCTATAATTTTCTATCGTTTAATATATAATATATAAAAATGTCCTAAATATAAAGTTGCATCGGGTAGGTAACTTCTTGTTAGAATATTACAATCATCTATACCATAAATACCTTTAAAGGTTGAAAGCTGTAACGTAACGAGCACTAAGTTTTACTTCCTTTTGCATCTCTAGAGAGTCCCCGTTTAAAGCCTGAAGCAGAGCTCACTGCTCCTCCTGCTGGAAGCAGAGGCACCCCCACCTCCGGCAGAACCCAGCCAGGCCCGTGAGCAGACCGGGCTGCGGGCACAACAAGGAGAATTAAAACGTTGGCTTGACTGCGAGACCCAACACGGTCTCAGAAAATCAGTAACAGAGTCACCTTGAAGACAGCACATGCACGAAGGAAAAACTTTCATGAGGGAACAGCACACTCACAGCCTCCACTCGTCACGGGGGTTAACAGGGTCACGGGTCACACACACACACGAGCCCAGGGACTGCTACGGGCCAGCGTCCACCTCTGCGACCGTCCGTCCCATCCGGGGACAGCGGATGTCCCGCCAGAGGACAACCCCCTCCCCGGGTCCCACCTATCTGCCAGTGGTTCCCGCTAGGCCTCGTTCCCATCAGCGCAGAAATGTCCCTCTACTGTGTTTCTGAACACGTTCAAGTCACCTTTACTGAGAGGTAATTTACACGCAACAAGACACATGCTCTTAACTGTACGGTCCTGAGTGGCGCCCACGTACACAGCCACGTACGACATGTCCATTGCCAAGGCGGACCCCGTGTCCCTCCGCAATCAACCCCACCCCGCCACCTCCAGCCCCAGGGGACATCGGGTCTGCTCTGTCGCCGCGGGCGCGTTGTGCCTGCTACAGAGCCCCACACAAAGGGAGTCCCATGGCCCACTCTCCCTTCTGGCCCACTTCTCCCGGTCAGTGCGCTTGAGACGCGTCCCCGTTTTGGTCTCAGAAATGCATCCTTTTGTCCTGCTCCGTAGTATTCGGAAGAAAGAACAATGCCATCTTTAAGACAGAAGGGAAGGCAGACGGAATAGATAAAAAGAGAGAATTTCTTAGATAGAAACAAAGAGACTTTCTGAAGCGAAGGGGAAGGAAACAGAATTAGTATCGGCTAGTTTCATGAAGAGAGGACCTGAGTGACCCAGGAGAGGCTTGAGGAGGATAAAGCACAGCCAAGGGAGCTGACCGGAGGGTGGCCGGACAGGAATCTCCCGGAACGGACAGAAGAAACGAACATTCTGGAAGGAAATTTAGAAGTGTGCGACAAAAGCGTCACACCCAGCAATGCCACTTCGGAGACCGAGTCCTCGGTCAGGAAGTCTGGAAATGTACAAAGGTAGAACCCCAAAGTGCATTTATGACAAACAGAAGTTAAGAGCGCCCCAAACGTCCAACCACAGGGAGCTGGACACATAAATAAAGGATGGTAGATTCTTTACTCAGTCTACCCGACCGTGCCCGGTCCTGTCTGATCTTGGAAGCTGAGCAGGGTCGGGCCTGGTTAGTACTCGGATGGGAGACCGCCTCGGAAGACCGGGTGCTGTAGGTGTTTAAAAGAAAAATTCTTTAATCAGAACGTCACCCTAGCATTTTATAAAAACGTTCAGAAAGTACTGTTTGTTTATCCAGTCAGGGAATAATATTTGCTAAGTGCCACTCCGTGCACAGTCCTATGAGCTTAACAGTCAAACCTTCTGCCCTCGTGGAGCTTACGGTCAGAAGAAAAATCGGGAACTTACAAAAAGGTGGCACAGAAAGATTTCGTCGTGGGTATGTTTGCGTTGCACACGCACGCACGCACACACGCATCTGACGTGATCTGCCCAGACACATGTATCCACTGGGCCGGTTCGGGCATTAGCTCTGAATGGCCGTGAGCGAGGGCACTTTCTTAACTGCTCTAAAACGAGGGTACCTGTTTTAGGGTGCCGTCTTACGCCAGTCAAAGCGCCCTGACAGAAACCGCACGGACAGTTGGTGGCTTACAGACAACTGAAGTGTATTGCTCGCCGCTGCGGAGGCTGACATCCAAGGTCAGGCGCCACACGATGGGCTGGGCGCAAACCCCTTCCACACTGCAGGCGCCCGCTTCCTGCTGTGTCTGCACAGGGCACCTTTCTGGGGCCCCTTCCATAAGGGCGCTGACCCCATTCGTGAGGGGCCCACCCTGGTGACCTCATCACCTCCCAAAGGGCCCAGCTCCTAACGCCATCGCTTTGGTCGTTAGTTTTCAAACACACGTAGGAGGGGACAAACATTCAAGCTACAGCAGATACGTTACTTACGCCGTCTATTTTTTTTTTAAAGGTTTGAAAGAAGAAGTCTCATCGCGGACGGAGCTGAGCGAGAAACTCCGCTCCTCTCCCACCGCCAGCCGGGGGCTGTCTGCTCTCACCTCGTCGTTAGTGTACTGCTCGGAGGTCAGTTTCAGCACGAGCCGGCACTGGTCCACGAAAGTGCTGGCGAACAGCTCGGCGTGGCTCAGGAACACGGGGACCTCCTCCTTGGTCAGGGGCTCCTCTGCCATCACTTTGGCTATGATGATGTCCAGCAGCGTGACCCTGCGGAGCAGAAAGGGTTTTGCATGACCGTGCAACAGTGAAATTCTACAAGGCTAAAATCGCTGATAGAAACCATTTTAAAAGAGTATTTTGATTCTGCCTTCCTTTGCTTGCTTAGAATGTCTAGCCATTATAATATTTTTGTGAATAAAAGGCATCATCATCAATTACCTATTTTTTAAAATTCTTGATTTCTTGGATGTAACAAAGCTACAGAAACAAGCACCTTTTATATCCATTACTTTGCGCACTGAAAAAATTCAACATTTCAGAAGTGCTGTCAGCGTAAGTTTTATAATAACCTGCAGTGATAAGAGCAAAGTGAAGCGGGCTAACATTTAGTAACTACTTCCTGCTGAGCTAAGCCTTCTACATGGTTCTCGTTGACTCGAGGACTCTACGAGGCGGGCGCTACCCTCAGCCTCCCAGGAAAGTCAAGTAGGGGGTGCAGCTACTCGCCCGGACCAGACACACTGAGCCACCGCGTCAGAGGTGTAGAGTGGTGGCAGATTAATACTAGTAGGAATGTGGTGGCAGTGACAGCATGGAAACAGTGGTGGCAGTAACAGTCACAGTAAAACAGCAGTAGTACCAATAGTGGTGGCATAACAGTGGTGGTCCTAACAGCAGTGGTAATAGTGGTGGCAGTAATAACATTAGTAGCAACAGCACAGTAACGGTGGTGGCAGTAACAGCGGTGGTAACAGCGGTGGCAGTACGGTGGTGCCAGCAGCAGAGAAAGAGGGACAGAAACAGCCCCCCGCGGTCACCTGGAAACCTGACTCAGGCCACAGAACCACATGACACGCGAGCCACAGAAAGCCACCTCCAATAAAACCCACCTCCCAATAAAGCCGAGCGCTCAGATCACGCAGGTCCTTATTCATTCATGGCACTGGCATCTGTGGAGCGATCGTGATGTTTGAGAACACCCTGCTCGACATGACCGCGACAGGAGAGAAACATCTCGAAACTCGGGAGACAAACCACCAGCTGAAGGACAGTGAGGACCCCTTTTTGTAAAGGTGTTTAATTCATATGTCCTCTTATAGCACGTTATTGAGGTGTGTAAAGGTTTTTTTAATATGTAACACAAATGTCACCTTACTTACTGGCTTTCAGCTCTAGGTGACGCAGTGCAGGAGTTATCAGAACAGACTCCAGAGCGAGGCCGCCTGGGCCAGGAGAAAGTCCATTCAATGTTAAATTTCTGACTCATACATACTCTCACGTAAAATAAGCATTTTAAAAAGAGCAAGATCTTATTCTAGAAAACAACCTTAACGCCTCCTTGTGTCTAAAAAGATGATAACGGAACATCTGGCGCCCAAGAATTAGAGTCCCTTCTCCTATTTCTGTCCCACGACAGCCTTGCTGAGCCTCCAGAGCGCCAGCCTGCTCTCGGCCGTGAGCGTGTCTCTGCTACGACGCCCTCCCCATCACAACTGTGACATGACTTCTCACAGTTTCTCCACAACGACAGCAGCACTATCACCCACATGACAAACGACACTGCTCAAAGTCAGCATCCTTTCCTGAAGACTACACTGTGTGGGCGACTCTGGTGTTCTCAGAGTTCAGCAACCACAGACACCGCTGAATGCAAATTCAGTTATAGAGAAAGAGTGAAGCCCCGCAGGAGCAGATAACCGGGCGACGGCGCACTTCCGTTTAGTGTTCTCCAAGCGTTTCTGATAAATGAACAAACTTCCATCGCACGCTGCCAATAGATGTAATTTACGGAGAACCTACAACCGTCAAACTAGAGATGAAACAAGCAAGCTTAACTGCTTACTTTTTTTGACAAGTAACTAAAAGCAGACGATCTAATATCTCTCGCCACACACAAGAGGCTTGTCTTGCACACTCACGTGGGAGACCACTACAAAACGGTGGCTGTCACCAAATAAAGGACAGACGCCTGGAGAAACAGGCAGCGTGGCTGAGAGACTTTGGCAAAGGACCACCTACCTCCAGGTTCCCGAGTCAGCCGGTGACGCCCCAAGAATCGACGCCCTAAAATGGACCTTTTCACGAGTAAAACAGTCATTCATTTGCTTACGCCTTCGCTAACAAAACCTCTGCCTCGTGCCTGTCGCGTGAAAGCACTATCTGGGGACGTGCACACGTCACAGAATGAGCACGGGCGAGCCCCCGCCTCACGCGGCCAGTAATCCAGTGTCACTGGTGTAGCGTCACGCGCCCCCGCCCTCACGCAGCCAGCAATGTCACTGGCGTGGCGTCACGCAACAGCAAGCAGGCACACAGATGGCAGGACGTTTGACACACTATGTGATGCAATGACAACAGTTCTCCTTTGAGAGAAAAATAGAGGAGCGAGAGAGAAGTAACCCTCAAAGCAGAGCCTCGCAGAAGCAGCGGCTACAACTATTTCGTTAATAAAAACAGAAAACGGTTTGTCTGTCATCCTCACTTGGTGAGGTAATGGTCCGTTTAAAAACCGATCACTTGATAGAAATATGGAAAATACAAACTTGACCATTAAAATACGATCAAACTACATATTCAAGTGTTCCTTACTGCAAAGCAACTTACTAATATATAGCACTGCTTATCATGTTACTTATTTTAGGTAAAAAACTACAAATAGTTCTTTTTCTGAAATAAAAGTATATGTAGGTGATGGTGGCACTGGGTTTATAAACGTGGCACTTAAACTGACGTTCGAAGCATAAACTTTTCTTTTTTGTTAAAAACTACTACTTAACGAGGCCACAGAGCAGTGCATAAAGCTTCATTGTTGGAACCCAAATAATAAGAATTTCAAAACCACTACAATTATAAAACTGTGACTACAATCAAAATATTAACATTTCTGAAAATTCTTCAACATGAGATCAGCTTTTGCTCATCAGATTTCTGAATAAGTTTTATTTTCCTAAAACGACATTTCCAATGGGAAAAGGAAAAACACATACTATTGGAATGGAAAGAGTACCGTGAATCTTTCAATCCGATCCTCTAACTCTCCAGGTCAAGACGCTGAATCTACACACAGCACGAGACCCGGCTGCGGCCTCAGAGAGAATTTCCATCCCGAGGCGGGGCGCCCGGGCCTGGAGGGCACTGCCCACCTTGCTAGGGCAGCGCTGAGGTCACAGACGGGCGGGCACTGCCCTCCTTCAGTCTGACCCGTCTGCCGGATCCTACGCGCCGTTAGCGTCTACACCCCCGATCGCTGGGCCAGCGGTGTGAACGAACGACACACGCAAACACACGGCCGCGACATCTCGTTGCACGGACGACCGTTACCAAACCGTGGTGCAAACACGAGAGTGTGCTCTTAACGTTTCCCAGCACGCCTTTCCTGAGCGATGGCGCCGACCCGGGTTGCGCAAGCCCACGGCCATCACGGCCCGCTGTGGCTAAGCCGTGATGTGAGCCGCCCGAGCTTTCAAACCATTACTGACACAGAAACATGTACTTAGAGATTCTGTGCCAACTGAGAAAACCACACAGTTCTCAGTCACGTGCACAGGACACTCTGTATGGAATGCGAACTACTCAAAACCACACTGGTTTTTGGGGTTACCTTTCTTGATTGCTCATGTTGGCATACATGGCTTTTACCAATTCCGGGCTTTTCAGAAAATGGTCTGTAATGATCAAGAACCTAAGAAAAAAAGAAGGAAAAGGTTTGGTTACTAGAAACATAGTAAAACAGACACAGCCTTACCCACTTTGCAAGTAAGTGTCTTATACAGAAAAGCTCTCCTTATTATTGAATTTTTGATTTGTTGTCATTCTAAAATGTTTTAAGAGATCACATACTATTGTTCTATGAGCAACCAAAACAAAATTAAAACACTCGCCATATTTTCCCCCAATTCCACTTCTGAAAATTTTATTGAAATGATTCAAACTGATTCAACTGGAGAAAAGGGCCTACTAGCTTTTATCCAAACTCAGAAAGGAAAATACTTCTTATAGTTTAAACACAGTAAAATGAAATTTAGCTACGCGTTCAGGTATAAACAGAAAACACATTCAATTGTTTTGGTCAGAAGCTTAGTGCTAAAATTAACTCAAGAAATAGACAAGCCATATTTTACTTAAACGCTTGCCAGAGCCTGGGTAATGAATACTGGCGTGGTTATCTCCCCTTCGAGAGCTCTCAGGTTACTAAGAAAACATCCTCATTGTCAGGCAATGCAGTCATCCAAACTCAGGGATCAACTGATGGGAACCCCCGGGCAAAGATTATGAGCATATTTCTCCCAAGTGCCACTGTGACAACTAAAAAGATTGAATAGTGCTATTAATTAATTCTGGATCGTATTTACCGGGGGGCACCTGAAGGCTTAAGCACTGAAGACGACGCTGTTTATAACCACGGTTACAGTAATAAAAGAGTGACTGTTAAACACTAAATATTTTTACAATCATAGTTTTTTTAAATCACTTCTGAACAAATAAAATAAGTATGGCTTTCAGTGTAATGGCCAAATGAGGCATATTAGCTACCATAAGACACTGCTGCTTTATGGAGCAACACAATCTAAACACGTATTTCATTTCTCCCACAACCTTTACAATATCTGATCAACATTGTGATGTAAACCATTTCTAACAATAATGGATAATATTCAAAATTCTAAAACTATTTCATATCCATAGCTTATCAAACTGTAACAAGAGCAATTCGTGCATTTCAAGGCAGGTATAAAAAATTGTGATCCTAAAGGAAACTCGTGTAACTCAGCTAACATCTTCTCAAAACCAGTATTCCTGGCACGGTGCTGGGGCCCGGCCACGAGCCGTGTCCCCAAACTCTAACAGTGGAGAAAGACCCACACAGAGATGTTGACAGAAACCTGTCTTACGTGCAACATACACGTTATGGATCATAAAAAGAATACCGTTTGTCTAAGCAACCAGAGGGCTGGGGGGACCAAGGGCGACGAAGGACGGGCAAGAAGATCAAAGGAGGCTGGGGGAGGGGCTCTGTGAACCCAAGGACACTAAATGAGACGCGACAAAAATGAAAACCTGGCAGGAAGGGCAACGCGCTCAAAGAACTCTAGGCAATAAGATGCTCGCGGGGCTGAACGCGGGGTCCAGCACTTAGAGCTCATGTTCTCGAAGGCCGCCAGCAGGCAGCCCCCAGCCGCCGGCCCCTGCACACGTCTGGGCTGACAAAGCAGCCTCCGCCAAGGCCCCGCCTCCCTGGAGAACGCCGTGGTGACCACGCCGTCCTTCACGACCCCGGTCACGAGTGTTCTCTGTAATTCTCGATCAGCTTTGGCTTTGTTCATTTTTTCTACTGTTTTCCATTTCACTGACGAGGGAGAGGAAGGCGGGTCGCCGCCAGTAGGAGCTCTGTCGCTGTGACCGCCAGCAGCATCTGAAGCAAAAGCGAAATGGAACCATACTCTGATCTTTCGACCAAGATAACATTCCGAGCAGGTCACACACCTGCACTGCAACCGAAAGTGAAATGACACAGAATGTGAGAAGAGGAGCAGAGCAGAGGAAAAAGGTCTTCGCAGCGCTCACTCAAAATCTGTACGTAAGACTTTGAAAAGACTGAGAAATTCATTACTAAAAAATCAAAAATTTCTACGTGAAAAAAGTGAAACGAGCAAAGTCAAAACACAAATTAAAAAAGAAAAAAAATGTACATTTTATTTCAAACAAAAGGCTAATATTACTAATTTAGAACATATGCCCCCACATAGATAGGGAGAAGACTCATCCGAAGCAGAAAATGGGTAAAGAAAATGAGACTGAACAAAGGCTTGATCTCAAAGAAAAATAAAAAAATAAGACTTTACAGGGATACCATTTTGAACTTTGGCAGGGCTGGCAAATCCAAAACTTCGATAGCACACTCCAGCAGCAAACACGCAGAAAACCAGGACCTGTCAAAATTTGCTAAGGGGCGTGTAGATGGTGCGACTCTAGGAAGGACAACTCAGCAGAGCTTGTCACGTTATGGAAGCACGTTGCCTTGGGCCTAGTCGCAGCACTTATGAATCTTACGGGACAGCCATCCTTGCCCACACGCACAGGGCAGATGTCCGAACGAGG
The DNA here is from genome assembly GCA_004027375.1 of Macroglossus sobrinus. Lineage (NCBI taxonomy): Eukaryota > Metazoa > Chordata > Mammalia > Chiroptera > Pteropodidae > Macroglossus > Macroglossus sobrinus. Next base: position 5,376 of record PVKZ01006973.1, on the reverse strand, counting down.
CTATTATTTCCCAAAGCGTTTTGCAGTTATGAAAAATGGAGAGCACTCTAAATGTTCGAGCAGAGCGGTGATTAGGTACACCCTGCTATATGCGTACAATGGAAGAGAATGAGGAAGTTCTTTACACGGTGATCTGGAAAGATCTCAACAATGCACTGCTCAGGGAACAGAGACGCCCAGCCTGCGGGGCGCGGGGGACAAAGGGCGTGCCCGTGCGGGGACCGCGGGGAGGAACGAGAGGTGGCGGGGGGTGGTGGGGTGGACCACGCGTTTTCATATGAGAACAATATGAATGAATGTGCTATCTACCGAAAATGAAATACATAATTTCAGCGATAAACCCAGGCAAAGTGTCCTCAGATCGGTTTCTATTAGACAAGTATTCTGACGACCGCAGGCGCTGCCAGGCCCGGCCAGGGACCCCATCCAGCGACCCCGTCCAGCGACCCCGGCCCCTCGTGTTTCCGGCCCGAGAACTCTGCTTAAGCTTCGTCCTAACAGCAGCTATTTGCGGGCAGGCCAATTTCAGCCATTTCTCCAAAATCACTGAATTCATCCGTCCCTCCTCTCAAACAGAGAGAAACAGAAAGATAAGATGAACGACCTTCGCCTGTCCACCATGGCAACTCAGCGGCACGACATACCGGTCACTGAAGGCTAGGCCGAAATGTGGTCACTTAAATAAAGTCCCCACGGCATCCTGGGGAAGAGGCGCCGATGCGCACAAACCACGCCACAGACCAAGCACGGCCAAACGCGTCTTCTCTGTCCGCGACCTCGTACACCCGCTTCCCCGCCCGAGCCATCCGTCACTCGTAGGTCCAGTCTCACGTCACCTGCCACGTGCCCCCAGGCTCCCCGGGCTCGCTCTTCCGAGCGCCCCGATGGCCGCACTCCCTGTGAGACGTCTCTGCTCGGATGCAGTGGGCGCCTGAAACGTAACATGGACAAAACATACTCCTCGTCCCCGCCACCCCCGCCCCCAGAGCGGTCCCGGTCCAGCCACCTCCTCCTTCGACAAGCCGACATCCTCGCTCCACCCATCCTGGCCCATCTCTGCCCAGCTCACCCACAAATACCCCTTCCCGCAGTCCAGCCAGCGCTGCCTGCTTAGCACAGTCAATCTACTCACCTGTCCCTCTCCCCCATCCCTACCGTCACCTCCCGCCTGATGACGGCGACTGCGCCCTCACAGGCGCGCTCTCCACTCTTCCCTGTCCCCAACAGTTTGACCTCTGCCCAGCAGCCCGAGGGACCTCTGAGAACAGAACCTAAGTGGGCGCACACCACCCCCCGTGGAACAACGAGAAAAATCAACCGCCTTGCCCCGTTTACAAAGCCCTACACAACTGGCCTCCTGTCACCTCTCGGGCTGCGTGTCCCATGACTGTCTCCTGTGCCCGTGACGCTGCAGCCGCCCTGGGCGGTGGGGTTCTTCACGCTGGGCAAGTTCACCGCTCTCTCTGACTGTTGTTCCCAGCTGGTCCCCACCTCTACCCCCGACAAATCTTCAAGTGGCTGGCTACATTGTCAGCTCCAATGTCACCAACTCAGAAAACCCCCTGACCTCCAAATGTTAAAGTAGCACCTTGTGGCTTAAGGTCACAGCACCTCCCCAGAGTGCTTCATCAAGATCTGCGGTTCTTCACGTTTTTTTATTGTCTCTCCGCCCCACCAATTATATTTAAATTGCAAATAATCAAAGAGCTAATACTACACAGCATTTCCTGTAAGCCACGGACCATTCGAAAGGACAGCTCGGTACACAAAACACGCTGAGTATTTTTCTTCAAAGCGTTTATCTGACATCTTTAATACATTTATTTGGGAACTTTTGCTCATTATCTTCCTTACTAAATTGTAACGTCTTATCAATTTTGACTCTCCGGTGTCATTAACAATACCTGGCACGCTTCAAACACTCAGTAACTATCAATCAACTAATTGATTTATATATTATGGAACGAGCATCTCTCAGTTTTGCGTGTCCTAAAAGCCTGCGGGGCAGAAGCAATTTCTAAAGCACAGGTTTCCAAGATGACAGCACATCGCGTCTCCATGAAAAGGGCAGCCATCCGTCACAGAGACCGAAGCGCCCCCCATGCCATGGCTGACAGCGCTGTCGGTGACGTCCTCACGGCAGGCCAAGGGACAAGACAGAGCAGTTCCTCATCTAAACGTGATTACAGAAAAGCTGACGCTCACAAAGCAAGCTGTTAAGGTGCTGACCACATTGTTACATCATTTTCCAGAATGGCCAACACACACAATGCGTGAAGGTCCCTCTCCCCATCTCTTCCTTCACGTTCTCGTTTCTAACTGGTATGAAGTACGTGAACTGTGACAGATGAATCAGAGGCAGCAAAAGCCATCTGAATATCAAGGAGCTACATAGAAAGACAATTAAAGGTGAGTATGTCCCCAGGAAGCAGAGGTAATCCTGAAGTCAGGGTTTGGGGAAGCTTTTTAAAAATGCAAGAAGCTGTTGTCTCCATTTCCATAAGAGCTCGTCATGTCAAAGCTACATTTGTAACATTTCACTGCCTGCAAAAACCTGGAAAATGCTTTCACCCTGCACGGATTAAATGGAGAATCTGATTGAAACCCGCTCTGGGAAAGGAAGGCCACTCTATTTGTCCTGAGATCTGAGAAATCCAACCAGTGGTGGCTTAATCAGCCACCGGCAGGAAGGCGTAGAGCTGCAGGGCCAGACCCCGCCGCTGGGGACGCGAGGCTGGGGCAGCGTTAAGACAGAAACCAGTCAGCCTGGTGAGTGGACGGGGACACTTCTACCAGAGAACAAAGGACATGCGAGCGCTGAAGACAACACGACACTGACGAGGATTCCCGGGAAGCTCCGGGGCAAGGCCCGGGGGACACTGTGACACACAGGCCCGGTTCAGCCGCCCCTCCCGCAAGGCCACACCGTGGAGCAGCAGCTGTCACGAGACTCAAGAGCCCGCGTTTCGGTCTCCAGGGCGCCAGGCCTGACTCTCAGCCTGACGCCCACCGGCAGAAGAGGCGCAGGGCACGAGGCGTCCACCCTCTTGGTGACGGTGACGGGCTTCCTCAGCGCTGACGACAGGGGTCAACCTCGACCAACAAGGGAAACAAAACACCAGCCCACTCCCAAAGCAGCAGCGAATAAAAGCGATCCCTTCACTCATCAAACACGTACTGAGCTCCTGTGCCCGTCGGCCATTGTTGTTTCCTCCCAATATCCTCTCTCCCTTCTAGAACTGAGTAAGAGAACTCTTTCTCCTTTTACGAATAAGCCCCATCCTTCCAGCTGGGGCTGTCCGCTACACAGATCCAAAAGCCCCGACACAGAAGCGCACGGGGGCCCTGGCCTGGCCCTGGAAAGGGAAAGTGACCAGGGCCACGTGCGCGCCTGGCAGAGCCCGGCCCGGCTACCGCTCCTCCGGCAGGGACGCCTTCGTTTGGGTTCCCACGCTTCTCAGCACATCTGCCAGCCAGTGTTTACAAAGAAAACAGTTATTTATATCCTAAAGTATTCCACCATTTCACAGACAGATGCGCGCACACACGCACACGCACACACGTGATCACAAGCTGTGTTTCACGTGCGACTCTCACCCATAACTGGTGGCAAAATACAATCGCAGGATGGCACGACCGGGAAAACGAGGTCGCGTGCGCAACACGCCTCGCCCATCACGGGGCAGCCGGGCACCCCGCTCTGTCCCCTCCTGTGTATCCCACACGGAGCCCGCCTGGTCCTTTCAAACTCCCCGAGACACGCGTACTGGGCTGCCCGATACAGACAGACTCAAACGCCAACTTTCAACCCTTGGATTCATCCAGGGTCATCCAAGAGCACGAAAACATCTTTCACACCTACGGACGAAAGGAACAAACATTTTTAGAAGGACGTCATCCCAACCATTCAGACGGAGTGGTGCCAAAGCCTTCCTCGCCTACACCTTCCTGTTTCTGGGGGACTGAAACAGAAAGACCCAAAGCTATTGAACCCTTCCATGTGTCCCTGTCCAAGAAAAGAGTCTACACCCGTGAATTCTAACACCATGAGGTGCTGTCATCTTTGTTGACTATCGCGTAATGCTGGGAGATGGGAGGGCAAAAAGTGGTTTTTTCCCTCTAATTTTCAAGGTCGAGTTCATTGTTACAGTGAAAAGTTAAAATGTTGTTGGACGCCTCTGCATATTTTTTGTTTACCAAATACAGAGTTCTTCTCACGTACATCAAAGTATTCAGCACACAGACTGCAGAAGACATCAGTTAACCGCTACTGTCCTTCCTGTCGAATCCCATTTGGTGACCTCTGGGAACTTGAACTTGAGCTACTCTGAAGCAGATTTTATATTTTGCCCTTTATGACCTTTGGCCCTTTAGTTCATGCCTTTAAAAAATTGCAGGGTGTTAAAACACAGATTTAAGACACTTAACAAATAACACAGAATTCAGCTACAGAAAATTTCTCTTGGTAATCTGATTCTAGCGATTCAAGCATCGTGTTAAAACATTTGAATACTCGGAGAGGTTTTCTAAGCTGAACTTCCGTTATGCAAACGGTAATTCAGACATCAATGAATGATCAGGAATAGAATAATTGTAAAATGAGGTTTAATTTCAACCAACCCATCCAGTTCACACTAAAAGCAGACAGAACTGGAAAGTTCATACCTACCCAGTGACATGCCAGTGGGGTTACGGGTAGTCAAAGCTCCCCACATAGAGACAATAAGCCCTAAATACACAGACCACCGTGTGGAAAACACACATAAAAGCAGACGTCAAAGAAAACAGCTTAAGAGCACTTCACTAAGAAAAAAAAACCACAAGAATTTTGGAGAATTTTACGATGATGAAAGGATCAATTCCTCGGAACACACAGCAAACACATAACATATACGGAGCTCACAACAAAGCCTGAAAATGAGTGAGGCAGAGTGTACAGAATGAAGCGAGAAAGAGAGAGTAATGAACAGAACTAGACAGAGGACCATCGAGGAGACAGAGGACTCGCGTGAACACAAGAAGCCAACGAGACCTAACACTCCGCCAGAGACAGAATCCACGGGAACGTTCTCCGTGACAGACCTGATGCCAGGCCAAAAAACAGACTCAACATATTTAATAGAAAAACAAAATTACGTAAAGTGTGTCACCAGCCACAAGGACATGACACAACGGTGCATTTCTCATTGGGACGGATGCCACATGACACACCCCACCCCGATCTCTAACGAACCGTCAGACACAGCCACCACGGCGAGACCCGCGCACCCCCGCGCTGCAGGGACGCGGGCGCCGCGCGGCCCGCCACCACCGGGGCCTCTGCCAGGTGAGCTGCACCAGGCACGGGGAGCACCAGGCACACGGAGCACCAGGCAC
>PVKZ01006972.1:0-27825 GCA_004027375.1 Macroglossus sobrinus | reverse complement strand
TGTGAAGGACACTCTGTTCTCTAAGAGGTCTCCGCGTCATGGTCACAGCCCTCGGCTGGACCTTTTCATGATGTAGATAAGATAACCTCGGAGATTCACGTGGAGTTTGCAGTGCGCTGCGGGTAGCTCGCCAGCCCCGGGCCCAGGCAGAGTGGAGTGAGCGTGTGAGTGTGTGAGTGAGTGTGTGAGTGTGTGTGTGTCTGAGCATGTGTGTGAGTGAGCATGTGTGCGTGTGTCTGTACATCTGAGTGAGCGAGTGTGTGTGTGTCTGTGTGCATGTGTGTGAGTGAGCGTACCTGCATGTGTGTGCGTGTGTCTGTGTGTGGGTATGTGATGTGCATGTCTGTGTGAGCGTGTGTGCATTTGAGTGTGTGCATGTGTGTGAGCGTGAGTGTGTTTGGGTGAGCATGCGCATGTTTGAGTGTGCATGCGTGTGTGTCTGTGCGTGAGTGTGCATGTGTATGTGCATGTGAGTGAGCATGTGCGTGTCTGTGTGAGCATGTGTGCATGTGAGTGTGTGCATGTGTGTGTCTGTGAGTGTGCGTGCCTGTCTGCGTGTGAGTGTGCACATGTGTATGTGTGAGTGTGCGCATGTGTATGTGTGTCTGTGTGCGTGTGTGTGCATCTGTGTTTCTGTGTGCGTGCGAGTGTGTGCATGTGTCTATCTGTGTGTGAGCATGCACGTGTGTGTGAGTGAGCATGCGTGTGTGTCTGCATGTGAGCATGCATGTGTATGTGAGTGTGCATGCGTGTGAGTGTGTGCATGTGTGTGAGCATGCACGTGTGTGTGAGTGTGCATGCGTGTGAGTGTGCGCATGTGTATGTGTGAGTGTCTGTGTGCGTGTGTGTGCATCTGTGTTTCTGTGTGCGTGCAAGTGTGTGCATGTGTCTGTCTGTGTGAGCATGCACGTGTGTGTGAGTGAGCATGCGTGTGTGTCTGCATGTGAGTGAGCATGTGTATGTGAGTGTGCATGTGCGTGTGCGTGTGAGTGTGGAGGGGAGGAGAAGGGGGCACGGCGGTAGCAGTGCCCTCGCAGACGGGCATGCAGGCATCTGGCATGAATGGTGGTGTGTGGCGTAGGTAGCCGTGTGTGCGGGGTTGCTAGGATTGATGACGGGGTGGGGGCTTCTCACACGGTTGGGGGAGTATCTACGTTCGAACCCCCATTTCTCTCACTGATTTCTTTCAGGGAAATATTTCAATCAAAACCAACATGGTTAGGCCCAGATCTCTAATCTGAGTATTATTTGTTTCACCGTCGATGAACTGGAGTTTACAGCCGAACCTAGTGTGGGGTTTGGTCACAGGCGCACCCCACCGTTTTCCGGCCGGTTCTTTACTTCCCTCACTTTGGAAGCTTTTCCCGGTGAGCGTCCCTCAGCCACCCGGATGCTTCAGGAGGGATGAAAGTGCTGCCCCTCGCACTCTGATGTGTGTGGCACTGATTGCTAGGACTACGTTAGGAGCTGTCCCCCAAACCCTCCTTTTTGGAAAAAACCATTCGAATCCCGAAGTTACAGAGAGCGGGGGTAGCAGAGGGGTTCCCGGCTCGCAAAGCCTCCCGCTGGGGCAGCGCAGACACGCGGATGGGGGTGCGAGACGGGGCTGGCTCGTGCGCCTAGACAGCCAACGCTGGGAACGCTGCCAGGTTTGATTTATTTTGGGAAGAGTGACAGTTGTAATTGTGTCGTCAAGCATTTGTCGCTTTCTTTCTTTCTTTCTTTCTTTCTTTCTTTCTTTCTTTCTTTCTTTCTTTCTTTCTCTCTCTCTCTCTCTCTCTCTCTCTCTCTCTTTCTCTCTTTCTTTCTTTTTCACTGTGGCAACAATGGCGACACCCAGCCGGGCAGCCCCACTTGACTTTGGGTAGGACGGGCCAGGCGAGGACGGCGTTGCCCATCTTCTCGGGAGGGCGAGCCTTCGCCATCAGCAGAGTGCCTGGGGTTAAGTCGGGTCTGGCGGTGCAGTCTGGGACACCCCGGGTCTTGTCTCCACGGTGTTCTGTCTCCTTTCTGGGTGTTATAGCGCGGTCACGTGACTAAGGCCGGGGAGAGGGGGGTCTCCCGGGAGAACAGGGCGCCCCAGCTGCCTTTTCGATTTCTCCCGTGAACGACCTGTGTCAGCGACCTGGCGGGTCGCTCTGCCTCGGGAGGGAGATGGGGACTTCGTGACCTGGGGTATCATGGGTGTCATCGAATCCTGCGAGGTGGTGCCAGGGAGTAGCAAAAGGGCAGCGCTGGTGCCAGACGGCCCCGAGGCCAGCACCTCCCTTCCGGTGCTGCCTCTGAGCAGCCCCGGACGGATCAGGAGCTCTGGGGGGGGTCCCGCTCGCCCTGGGGGGCCGCGTGGGCTCAGGGACCCTGCATGCGTGTGGCGGTGTGGCCGGTCATAAGCGTTCGTGGGCAGCGCGGGCTGTCCACCGAGCACGCCCTGCACTTTCTGGGGGGACCGCCATCTCACTGAAGGCTGGGGTGAGGAAGTGCTCGCCACCCCACTTCTGGAGAGAGCGGCGGGGATAGCCTCTGCAGGCCAGTTAGCGTCTGGGAGCCAACGAGATGGGCCGAAGTGGGCTCCTCCGCTCGCGGCCGCGTCTGATCCAAGGGCGCTGGCCCCCGATGGCCCGTCTCGTCCCTGAAGGGACCGCCTGACCCCGCGGGATGGGTGCTAAGCCCCGCAGAGGGCACGGCCCTGCCTGCAGCAGGCGCCATCCCCACCCCGCGCGCTGGTGCCTCAGCCGGCCCCTGCGGACCCCTCCCCACCCAGTCCCTCAGGAGACGGCCGGGCGATCCCTGTTCCCCTGGCCTGGGGGTACGCAGCAGCGCCGGTCAGCAGCAAGGACGCGGGCGCAGCTCTGGGACGTCGTGGGGGTGGGCGTTATCCCAGTGCCCCCACCTGGGGCCTATATGAGCATCCAGGTCCAGCCCGCACCCACCTCTGAGGCTGGGGAGAAAGACGAAACTGCCTCCGGGGATTTCGCAGAGCTCAGAATCCTCACCGGACCCGGGTGGCTGCCCTGCTCCCAGGAGGGAGGCTGTGAGGAGCCGCAGCCAGGTGGCCCGGTGGCTCCTTTTAACCGTGACGCCACAGAGACGCCGAGGCTCGGCAGGTCACTTCGGCTCGTTTCATAGTGAAGTCCTAGTTCTCTCTGACATTCAAGCGCAGGGACCATAACTTAAACGTAAGTCTCTTTATACCAATGAGTCTTGCGAACTTCTTGAAAGGTACAGGATGGTGTAAATTCGAGAAACGACAGGAAAATACCTTCACAGAGACCCCGGGAGCACGCCGAAGTCATTGCACCAAACACCGAAGCCCTTGCTGGAAGCTAAGGTGAGGAAGGTCACCTCCAGCCGGCCGGCCACCCACAGGTGTGTCCTGTTTGGTTCACAGCACCTTTAAGATAAGGGAACCTTACAGAAAAATCGAGGTGTCCAGCTTTTTTGGCAAAAGTCTTAACCAAAGTTAATGTTGGACCATCAATAAGAATTAAAAGCATCTATTTGAGCTTCAGAAGCTGCAGCCCGGGAGACACGGATCGGGGCAGCATCTCAGCTGCACGCCGCAGGGAAAGAAAAACACAAAAAGGCAGCGTTTATCAAAGCAAACACGACAGAGTCGTCAGTGTTTCACACCCGTGAAGGCTTCTGGCTGCGTTCTCGGGACCGGCTATTTCCAAAGTGCCAGTGAGGGGGCGGGAACTCCAGGGAAGGGGGCGGAGTCCTTCAGAGTCGCCGATCCTGTTCCCGTTCCCGGTCCAGGGCCAGCCCAGTGTCTGCTCCTCGGCTTTTGTCTCTGCCATCCGTCCCCGATGAGGACGCATTTGTTTGATTTTCATAATAAACAAAGCAGCGAGTGTGTCAGCCACGAGTTCTGACAGTCAGAGGTTGCACTGGCTCCAGGGATGGGCACGGGCTCCCTGGGGAAGGCCGTGTTTGCCATGAGATGGGAGAGACAGGGGACCGGACATTCCCAGGGGAGGGTCCCGCGTGGCCACAGGGACAGGGACAGGGACAGGGGCAGGGTCCAGCATGGAAACGCCCAGCACCACAGCTCGGCGGGCAAAGCACCTGCGTGAAGCCTGCACGCCCCATCCCCCGAAACCCAGAGCCACCGGCACTCAGCGACCAGAGCACCTGTCCGCCTGCTTCCTGGCGCGTGATCACTCGAGAATCACCAGTGCTTTCCTTCAGATGGACGTCCCGTGCCCTGGGACGTCCCCCGCGCGTGACGGGCGAGCCCAGCGGGGCAGCAAACTCACCCTCCCGTGTGGACCCCTCAGGGAGTGAGGCGGGCACCCCTCTCTGTATGAGCCGGCCTTACACCCACCCCCCAGAGTGTGCTCCCCGTTTCCTTGGGGGGCCTGTGTCCCCTCTGCGGGAGGCGCTGGAACTGGGTGAGTGTGGATGAAGGTAACACTTGCACTGAGCTGTGACAGTGAGCTGTGACAGGGAGCTGTGACAGGGAGCTGTGACAGGGAGCTGTAGCCCTGGGTCCCCTCACTGGGGCTGTGTCATGACTGAGCTGTTTTCCCTGAAGGAAGTCTCTCCCCTCATCATGCTCCAAACTGGGGACTCCTGTGGGCGTCGAATTGGTGACAGCCACCTTTAGTGGACACCCCGTCGTCCCGTGTGGCTGTGTGTATAGTTGGTTCAGCAGCCACTGGCCGAGCCTGCCTGTGGCCAGGGCTGTCCCAGGACCCCTTCTGGAAGGCAGAATACCCAGGAGGCTCTGTCCCGTTAGGGAAGGCGGTGAACGCGTCCACAGCAGGTCTGTTTGGGCCCCGGCTCTGGCTCCCGGAAAACCTGATTATCCAGTTGTGAATTATTCAGAGGCCTTGTTTCTCTTCCTTTGGGCCAGGTGTTGGGCCATTTCACGGCTCATTAGTTTTGCTTTAAGGACAGACAAGGAGAGAGAGAGGGCTAGGGAGACACTGAATTCAGTTTGAAGCTGTGTTTCAAAGCGGGTGACTACCAATTGAAGTGGCTTCTTAAATTATCTGGGGATTTCATCTAGGTTGACCTTGGAGGTTGACCTTGCTCCCCGATTCCATAGCTCATTGGTTCGATGGGTTTTAATTTTTTTAAAACAAAATCTAATGAATGCATGTCTGTGATTCTGAGAAAGCTGTAAAATAGAATGTGAGGGCCTCTCCCCTCCCCGGCACTTCCCAAACCCTGGTAGACAAACCCTAGTAACTCTGCAGAGGGAGCTGTTAGGTTTCTTTTGCAGCCCATGGCATTAAAAAAAAAAAATTATAGACTCAGATATTTAGTTACAAGCACACAGATGGGATCACATGATGCACCATGTTCTGCATCTTTTTTTTTTTTTCCTAAGAGTTATTTCTTGGAGGTATTTCCGTATGGCCTTTCACAAACCCACAGCGTTCCGCTGAGAGTCACAGCGTGTTCCTTCGTGCGAAGGATGGTGACGTGTTCATCAGCTCTCTGCGGACGGATGTGTAGCTTCTAGCTCTTTGCCGTCAAACCCAGTGCCCCGCGACACTCCTGGGCAGGTGTGTCCGCCTTATGCTCTCTTTAAAGTTTGCGTGGATGGCTCATTGTGTGTGTCACGAAACCACAGAAGGTCACCGTTTCCTGTGATCATCGTTGTGGTTGGCCAGGATGCAGCTTGGCAGGAAAGGCTCCTGTTTTGATTTTGAGATGACACCTGAGCATCCAGTTACCAAAGGTCCCAGACATGTTTGTCCTTTCGCGGTACTGAGCTCAGTCTTTGCATCTTTGTATGACTTTGGAGGCTGGAAAGACGGTGGCTAGATCTTTGCTTGGGTGTGGACACAGACTGAGGGAATGGCTTGGTGAGAGAGGACAGCTCCAAGGCGGAAACCGGTAGCTAGCTTGTCCACGGTGCAGCTCGCATGGATAGCACCTGCCCACTGTGGTTTGTGGTGTAGACTTTGCAATACTTTGTATTCCAGAAACACTTTGACAGTGTGATGGGCCAGGGGATACGGGGAGACAGCAGAGCTCCACCCCCCAAATTAGTTGAGTGTGGTGAGAGGCAGAGGTGGGTGAGGCAGGTGGCCCAGACGTACGCCCAGACGCTGCTTTGGGGACATAGTTCTTGTCATTCCTTAAATATATTCAGCGCCCAATACACGCAGGCAGAATGGTGGCATTAGGGACCCAAAGGTGAGCTAGGCTGCTCTGTCCCTGCCCCTGGTTTAGGAGAAGCGGGAGCAGAGTGGCAGGTAACACCAGCCCGGAACTCACGTGACTGTCGAGGATCAGATGTGTGACTCGGTGGGGGCGTCCGGCCGTGTGGGCAGCGGTCAGCAGAGTCCTTGACACAAATCAAACTGAGGAAGATGATGTTTATCTTTTACTGAATCGTATAAGCTCTATACTCATGAAAGATATTGCGTTATTGTATTTCAATACTTTCCTCTAACGTTTGCCTTTTAATTCGGTTATCGATTAATTTTCATGTCCTGGAGATGGAGATTTTTCTGTCCTCAAATTAGGAACATTGAGGACCTCTGCTGTCTTATTCTTTTGTTAAAAACGAAAACCGATGAAGCAAACAAAGAGACTTTATTCTGAGTGAGGCATGAGGGTTTATAGAATGTTCCCAGGGCTATGCAGCTGGAGCTAATTGTGCCTGGTCGTTTACGTGTCCCCAGAATCTTCAAGATGTGAGTAGCCAGCGTCACATCTCCGATGGTTATTTGCCGGCAACATGTGCACTGCTGATGTGGGTGCTTCTGTGAGGGTCCCTTTCTGTTTTCTTAGGAGTTTCTCTGTTTGCTTCTCTTTTGTAAGTGAGGCTTGTGAGAAGCCTCATACTCTTGCTTCTAAAAAAAATATATCAAGGTTCCTTAGAGAGGGGTGTTCCTAGAAACAGAATGTCCACAAACCCCAAGATCACATAATTAGCCCGTAGGGAATGGATTACAATTCCAGCATAGGAGTTTAAAGCATGTTTGCTCCTATTATTCGAAATTCAGAGACCTTGAGATAACTACCTGTCACTCCTACGTGTTTTTTTTTTTTGCTGTGACTTCAGCAGAGCCTCTCCCCGCTGCTGCCTCTGGCCCTGGTCCTGAGCCCCACGCCGGCCGGCAGCACCCAGAGGCTCGCTTCTGTGAGGCGCCTGCACGGGTGCCCACTCTAACGAGGCTGGAACCGAGCGCGGCCACGAGCCCGTGGCGTGTGTGTCGGGACCCGCTTCGGATGAACGTGGAGGGAGCACCGAGCACAGCGGGGGCACCTCTCCCCTTCGACAGTCACCGGGCCGATCCTCCCGGGTCTGCCGGCCGTTTGGGGGCACGCGGTGGACTTACTGGCTCAGGACAGATCGGCTGGCGTTACCACCTCTCCCAGTTAAACGAGCATCCTTCCTTCCCAGGTGCTGGTGGGGTTAGCGCTGGTAGGGACGCGTTAGTTTGGCAGTTTGCTGTCCGTGTAAAGACCCCACCTCACCCACTGAACAGAAGGAGAAGGGGTGGAATTTAGGTCAAATCAGAATAGTGTTTTGGGTCCCGAAGACCCTTGCTTTTAATTCCCATGTATCCCACAGTCACGGGTGGCTTCAGTCCTCTCTGCACGTTACCCTGGCACAGCTCTTCTTTTTAACCAGGATAGGAGAAGGGTGCACCTCTTCACCAGACAGCGGCTCCCCGGTCCTCCCGGTCCTCCCGTATCGAGTGTGGACAGCTGCGGAGCGATGTATGCCCATGCGAGGGTTGCCGTGTGGGATTAGCAAGGATTTGTTCTGTGGGGCTTATTCCGATCCTGGCTAAATCTGGATAACTATATTTAGGCGAGCTTAACCGCACGGTTGCTCATCCTGGCCCCTGGGTACCAGACCGCCAGGATGCCTCCCTGAGGACCCGCGTCTTACGAGCCCGTCCAGTTTGAATTCTGGCTTTCCTCAGTTGAGTCGCTCCTGGCAGTAGGCATCGCCCCACAAGTCCTGTGTATTGCGCTTTGTTACTAGTTTACAGAGTGTATGTTGCTACTCTTTGTGATCTCTTCAGGAAACAGATGGCAGGGTTTACTATTGTTTCCATTATACGCATGGAAAGAATGTGACATTATGAGCTCTTTGAGGGCCTGCTCGTTTAGAACCCTGGACAGCGCCCCGTCAGTTACAAAAAAAAAACACTGACCTACCCTCCACTAACAAATATTTTTTTTCCGTTTTAGTAGATGGACAATTCATAAGAAAACTACGTTAATAATCTTTTCAGAATGGTCAGAGATACTTTTAGGGGTGGGCTTAAAACTCTGAAATCGATCCGTTCTTAGTTTATTTTCTTTTTAACCTTTTCTTTCGGCGACGGGCTTTCCCTTTTTAGCAAGATTTTGGAAAACGCGCACAAATGCAAGGCGTTGCATATTTAGAGTCTCTGTTCTCGAGAGGTTGGGAAGCATCGCGTCGGCTTAGATGACGGGCAGTCACAGGAAGAGGAGCCTAGGAGGGCATTTGTTCCGTAGCTAGTGATTCCTCGATGGAGCTGGGCAAAGGAAACCGTACACCTTCTGGAAAGGACTCGCCGTTCTGGATGCCGGTAAGACCACGTGTGACTCACGGGAAGGGGTCACAGCACTCACATCGACACGAGTCTGCGAGAAGCTGGTCCCAGCCCTCACGGATGGCGCTGAGGGGCAGGGGTTCAAGGTTTCAGCGGAGGGAGTAACTGCAGATCCGGCGTCAATGACAGGAGACCTGGACTCAGAGGTGGAGTCTGGAGACGTGGCCGAGCTGCTGCTGTCTCTTGAATGGATGAGGAGCTGCTTCCCACGGCTGAGCCATAAACAAGGGTTTCTCAAGGTGACATCTGCTCCTGGCGAAGACACCGCGAAGGTTTTTGCAAAGACAACAGAGGATGTAGAGTATTACGTAGCTTTAGCTGGTGACACAGCAGCAGGGTTCGCGAGGGCTGAGCCCGGCTTTGGGGCTCTGTGGGTGAAACGCTGTCAGGCAGCGTGACGTGCTCCGGAGACATCGTTCATGGAGGGACAGTGGCCGACGTCACCGTTGTCTTACTTTACGAAGTCGCCACCGCCGCCCCTGCCTTCAGCAGCCATCGGCATCGAGGCCGGACCCGCCACCAGCAGAGAGGCTGGGCCCACTGGAGGCTCAGACGAAGGTCACGTTTCCCAGTAATGAGCATTTTCTGATTAAGATACGCACGTGGTTCTCTGGACGGCCCGCCGTGGCGCCCCGGGCGGCCCGCGGCGTAGCTAGCGCGAGCGTCACTGTCCCGTGCGCTGGCACACGCGGCGGTCACACGGCTGCTCCGCTGCGGTTCCGTCGGGTCTGGCGCCCGGGTCTGAGCCTGCGGGGTGGCCGTGGCCTCTCCCCTCCCCTCCCCCGGCCACCACGCGCTGCGTTTCCGTTCCGGCCACGGTGGGTGGCATCCACGGCCGTGGCCCTGTGAGGTGACCACAGAGCTGAAAAACGCCTGTCACGTAGTGACGTGGCCGGTGTCATGTCGTGGCGCGATGCACGGCTCGCATGTCCGTGGCGATGTCTGTGTGAACGGCCGGCCGCCTGCCGGTCGCGTGGGGTGGGGCGCGGACAGACAGCTGTGCACCCTGCACGCAGCTTGATCCCGGGGACCAGCGGCTGCATGCGGGTTGGTGGATTTACCGTCACGCACATCTCATCGTTATCTTAGAGTGCGTGCTTCCTACTCGTTAGGAAAGTCTGCTGGAATCCAGTAGCCTAGCGCCGTCAGCAGCGGCCTCACGCGTCCATGTTCACCGCGTCTCACTTGCATTGTTTCCGCCTGTGCTGGCTTCGACCTCGTGTCATTTCATCCGTTTGGGGCAGCCGGAGGGTCCAGGGTCTATAAAGCCTGCAGCCGGGCAGCCCATGCCCCTGGCTGTCCCGTCCGCTCACACGCGCTGACTCATCACGCGCCTGGAGCAGCTTCCTGTCCCGCAGGCCCCGTTCACGGTTGGGGCCCCGAGCAGGGGTGGCATTTTACCTTTTATGTTGTGTGCTTATGGTCCCTCTTCTATGTCCGGGGGCAGGAGGCCCTCACCCTACGCCTGCTAGAAAGGCCGGGAGCTCGCAGCCCTGACCGGGTCCAAGGGAGCTGGGTGGGAGCCGGGTGGGAGGCAGGGGGGTGCCTTGCTCAGAGACAGCTTTGCGGTCACTGCGCCTCACCCCATTTTCCTGCTGTGGGTAGCTTTGTACTATTCTATTTTGAAAGTTTTGTATACACAGGGGGGCCAAGGAACGGGATCATGGCGTTTGGGCGCCGTGAATTTAAAACAAGATGGTGGAATGATTTCAGAACATTTTATTTCAGATAAGGCGGAGCGTTTCTGTCTGGCGGTCTCATGCCGTGGTTGGTGCCTTTGGCTTGCTGGCCCTCAGGCCCCTAGGGTGGCTTGGCACCTGCTCTGCCCTGCCCTCTGGGGTGTGCAGTGTGGACTTCCTTTGGGGGAGGGGCTCCTCATGTCTTTCGGAGCCCCCCTCCCCCCTCTTTCCGTCCTTGGGAGTGAGAGCAGTGGGCAGAGAGCCACCCGGGCTGGCCAGCACACCCTGGCTCAGGGCGTGGCAGACGCCCGGTCCCCAGTGGGGGGTCAGCGGCTCGAATGTGGCTTTTCCAGTATTCTGAGATACGAGGATCTAGGACTGTTAAAACGGCGGGACACGTCTTCCGAAAACAAACAGGGGGAAAGGGAATCTCTACTGCTGTGTTTCCAGCACTTGTCACAGATCTGAATACTGTGCACATCTAAGAAACGGAGTACCCTTAATTCACCGTGTTAATACATTGGTCACACTTCGTGTGTTCAAAGGCTAGAAAAACAATAGGGAAATGGATGTTTTCCTAGGTTTCCTTCCCCTTTTACAAAACGTAAGCAATGGGAGAGGCACGGCGGGGCGGGGCCCCCTCTCGCCCATCCTCTCCTGGTCCCCCGCTTTTCCCGCCCGCAGCGCCGACAGCGCCTCCTCCCTCCTTGCTGTGCGCGCAGTCGTCTCAGCCACGTGCCCGTGACTCCCCACTGACCAGGCCTCTCTCCTTCTGTTTGCAGTGCACGGAGGCCAAAAAGCATTGCTGGTATTTTGAAGGACTCTACCCGACCTATTATATGTAAGTGTTTGCGCTTCTCCGTTGCTATGAGTCCGCGCTCACATCTTCCTCTGGGGATTACTTCTTTACTAGGCACGAGGGCTGAGGGCTGAGGATGGGAGGCCTTCGCTCCTGCTTCTCTCTGCCTCGGCTCACTAATGAGCAGGGGACCGCCCTAGGGGACACGCGGCCTGCTCACCGGGTGCCGTCTTCTGCGCTGCGCGTTAGCTCACGTGCGGTTGGTTAGAGGGGGCAAGGCGTGTGAGTGAGCAAGGCCAGAGTTATGTAGATTTCGATGGGTTTTCCCAGGCCGGGAGAGCGGGGTCGCGGGAGTCGAATTTTGAACTTGATCAGGCAAACAGCTCAGCTCAGCTGCTATGGCTGCGTGCGTGCGTGTGTGCATGCATGTGTGCGTGCGTGCATGTGCACATGCGTGCATGTGTATGTGCATATGTATGTGCATGCGCGCATGGGTGCATGTGCACGTGTGCGTGTGCATGTGTGCGTGCATGCGCGTACGTGCACACGTGCGTATGCATGTGCATACATGTGCATGTGTGCATGCACGTGTGTATGTGCACGTGTGTATGTGCATGCATGCGTGCATGTGCATGTGTGCATGCGTGTGTGCATACGCGTGTGTGTTTGCGCATGTGTGTGTGCGTGTGTGCATGTGTGTTTGTGCGTGTGTGTGCGTGTGCATGTGTGCGTGTGTGTTTGCGCATGTGTGTGCGTGCGCGTGAGTGCATGCATGTGCGTGTGTGTTTGCGCATGTGTGTGCGTGCGCATGCGTGCATGCATGTGCGCGTGTGTGTGTGCATGTGTGTGTGCATGCACGCATGAAGTCTCAGTAATCACCTGGCCGGGGTCGCCTGCCCAGCCAGGTGCGGCCATGGCCTTGCCTGGCTCTGCCTGCGCCCTCAGCGCCTGCCTGTCTCGCTCTGGCGAGAGCTTTGCTGCATGTCCCCCCATCCGTGTGCATCTTCACGTCTGCTCTTCGTCACTGGCTCTCCCTGAGCCACCTGCCCAGGTGGCCAGGCTACACCCGCAGGTTCTGGATGACTATGTGTGACTGTGTGTCGAGGTCTCACAGGTTTGACATGGAATTTCCCAAACCGTTCCCCCCGCCCCCCTGCAAACTCTGTTATTTTTAGGACTGAATTTGGCAAAGCGAGGTTTCTCTGCAATGCATATGATCACATCGTAGGAGAAACACTGTGTGTTCTCGCATGTAGGGAGATTGGATGGGAGACATATAATAGTGGTCAAGAGGGTTATTTCTTAGTCGGCCAGTGTGCACATTTTTCTTGTCGGTCCTGGGGCGTTTCTAAGCTTGATGAGACAGGTGTGGGAGGAGGCAGCTGGCCTGGCCGAGGATGGGGACAAAGCACCGGGAAGCAGGCCGTTTCCTGCCTCGGTCTTGCGGTAAGCAGGGGGTCCTGCATGGCGGGGGGTCTCGGCAGAAAGCCTCCGGTGCTACGAAAGACGGAACCCGCTTAGAGCTTGGAGAAAAAAAGAGTAACACGGAGACTTTGCCTCCAATGACGGGGTTGTCAGGCTGAAGAGAAGTGGGTTTGGGGCCTTGGGGAACGACAGTGTTTTCGTTCTTCTCAGGACAGTGGCGTTGCCGTGGCGAGCCGCGGCGCCCTCCTCCTGATGCAGGCGTGCCTCAGCCACGGCTTCCGTGGAGAGGGACACTTCTCAGATCGCTCTGTAGGTCAGCCATTGCCTGGTTTTCCAGAGGTGGGAGAAGGCGCTCACCGCCGCTCCCCTATTTACTCGTCCCTTGTGCACACGCGGGGCCGGCCTGTGTCCGCCGTGTCGGGGCACGGGACTGCTCCGCACCCTGAGCCTGCCCCCTCCCCACGCCCGCGGGGGACGCCCGTGTCTGACCCACGGGGCTCAGCGGGCGGGGGGAGGACAGCAGCTGTGTTCAGCGCCCGCTCAAGGCCGCGGTGCTGGCATGGGAGGGTTCCCCGCTGTCCACCGGGATGGGCCGGGGTCGCGTGTTGACCGGGGTGGCCCGAGAAGCCGCTTGGAGAGCTTTGGGTCCAGCCCTGTGTTGCTCCAGGCTGGGCTTGCCGCAGGCCCAGCGGCGGCCACAGACAGGGCCCAGCCCTGGTTCCACACGTCTGGGCCCCCGAGGACGCGGGAGCGAGCACACCTGTGTCCCCAAGGTATTCCCGCCACGGTCTCTGTGGAGGTGGCCGAGGCGGCGGTGCCCGGGAGAGCAGACCCGGGCCCGGCCCAGGCGCACCCTCGGGGGGGCTGGGCATCAGGACCTCGCGTCCCAGCCGGAGCCTTGCGGTCCCCACGCTGCCCCACACCCGTCACCGGGTCCCCGGGCTCCGTGTTTACTGAGGTGACGGCTTCCTTCATTTACGCCTTGGACACCTGTCGTGCGCCTGTCACACGGGGGTCGCCGGGACCCGCCGGTGTGGGACGGGGAGCTGAGGCAGGTGACGTGCGTGTGGCCGCTTGCCGTGGGCACCGCAGCGTTCAGGGACAAACCCCTGAGTTATCACGGACCTCGCTTCAGCACGCAGTCCCGTGTCCTTCATTGTCACTTCTTCTGGACAAAGCACTTTGCACGAGGTTCCCCGAAGCGGATCCTTTGTTAAAGGTCGGTCGATCGGATGGCATCCTTTGATGCTGTTCCGGGGTCCCCCCCATCCCCCCTGCATAACGCGTTCTCCAAATGCCACCTGTCCCCTGCTTACAGTTCTCCGTGGGTCACGGGGCAGGAACGCCCGGAGAGCACCCAGCTCCGAACTCGTCTGAGAGCGTTTACGCCTCCATCCGAAACCGAACGTGGCTTCTGTCGCGACCTCACGAGGCCCCTGCTCCGACCCGCACGCCCCCGAGCTCCCTTCCCGCCCTGTACGCATCAGGCCGACAGAGGCTGCGTGTTCGTGAGATAGTTCGGTCTCTCCCGGAGCTCCCGAGACACGCGGGATCCCTCTCCCCGTGTTGACCTCTCCGTGCCCGATGCTCTCTCTGCCCCCTCCCCTCCCGTCACGTGTCTGATTTCCTTGTTACCCTCCCGCTGTCGAGCCGGGGGCTGCGTGTGAACATACACGCAGACCCGTCTGCTTAGTTTTGAGAAAAAAGCCCCTTGGGATGTGAACAGAGAAGCAGCGTGTATTTCACACGCTTCTCCCATCGTTGTTCCTCCCCGCCCCCCGCCCCTTCCCTGCCTCTCGTCCCCACAGTCTGCCCTTCCACGGGCTTTTACCTAGAAGTGCCCTTTCTGTGCTCTGGTCTTGCACGTGGGTGTCTCCTCTTAGCAACGGTGACATGTTCAAGTGGCGGGTGGGGGGTCGTGTGGCCTCACCGAACCCTCTTTCCTCCCTTGCGTTCTCTGCCTGCTCGTTCCAGGCCCTCTGTCCGCGTGGGGACCGGCCACGTAGCACCTCCCGGGGTGGTGGGCGGCATAGGCTGTGCAGAGCTGGGGGAGCACGCCGCCCTCCCGAGTCCGCAGGGTGGTGGCCGGCAGGGGCCGCGCAGAGCTGCGCAGAGCTGGGGGAGCTCGCCGCCCTCCCGTGTCCTCAGGGTTCAGAAGCCGTGCGCACAGGGGTGGTGTTTGTCGGAGGACAGCCTGGATGCAGCTGCGTGCCTGGTGCTTGCTTCGACGCCTGGGCGGCTGCCGCGTCCCTGTCCTGTGTCGGGCGGACACCAGGAAGGGCAGCCCACGGTGCAGGGGAGGGGACCCCGCTCACTGCTGTCACCGGCTGCGGGCCTCGGCGGGTCGCTTGGCGCCATTGCCGAGTCGCCGTGGCGGCGGGCACCTTGGTTGCCGTGAGGGCGGACATGTGTTCGTGCGCCCCGGGTGTCTGCGGGAAGCTCGCTGGGGTCCCCTTCTCCATCCCGCCTGCCCGTTCCAGCTGGGGCCGGTGTGCGTCTCCGGGATGCTGGCGCCCTGCTAACCGCGCACCAGGCAGTGAGGCTGGCCCAGGCGCCCTGTCACCGTCCAGGTCGTCAGGCCCCGGTCACCTCGTCTCGTTAGGAGCTGAGCGGGGTCTCCCCAGCAGGCAGACAGAGCCAGTGGCCCTCTGGGGAGCGGGCAGGTGACGAAGGTTTGGCCCTGAAGGTGGTCCTTGGTTTATCTGCATCTTAGAACACGGAGAAAATCTTGGGCACAGGAGGCGTTTGGTCGGATAGAAAGGGGGGAGACAGGCTACCTGAAGCAGGATTGAGGGGTGCACCCAGTGGGCCATGCCTCAGTTCCTCCCACACTGTCCCGGGCCAGCCTGTCGGGATTTGGGGGTGATGGAGGTGGGCGCTCCCTGGAGCTTACAGTCCCCCGTACCCAGCTGCAGCCTGTGCCCGACGTCTCCGGCTGCTGATGTCATCGGATTATCTGCAGACCCTACTCCCAAGCTCCCCGCTCTGCAGTGTGACACTGCTTTCAGGGTGCTTGCCTCACGCTGGCTCATGGCATCTCCTTGGGCCCGCTGAGTGGTGTGGGGGTCGCTCGCGGGTGCCAGAGGGAGCGCCCAGAACCGCCCAGGCTGCCCTGCCTGCCCGCTACAGGGGAGATGCCAGGACCAGTGCCAGGGCCCGAGACACAAGGCCACCGCTGACCACTAGGAGACGCTGGGGTCCCCTCCCTCCTGGCCTGGTGGGGTTCTCTCTGTGTGGGGTCAGCGGCCTCCCTGTGCCCAGCCCCCTCCCCCAGCAGCGCTGGAAGCTTTCGGGGCAGAGGAGGGTGGTGGGTGGGGGCCGGGCCCTTGGCTGGGCGTTCCTGCCCACGCCCGTGGGCATAGCCGTGGCTCAGCTGCCTGAGGAAGGAGACGTGTCTTGTGTGGGGACAGAGCCTAAGGAAGGATTCTCTGTTCTCTCGTTTCTTGAGGGTTTATCCCGCCGTCTCCTGGTGTACGCTGGACGCGTTTTCTCACCCTCAGGACAGGGAGAAAGTTTCCTGGTGAACCCCCCGCCTCCCAGGAGCTCTGGACTCCTGCCCCGGTGTGCCTGTCCGTGTCCCCAAGGTGCACGCGTCAGGCCCTAACCCCACTGGCGATGGCGTTAGGGGTCCCCTGCTCCTTCCACAGTGGGGGGCACGGCGAGCAGCCACCGGCCGTGGCTGGAAGGAGCCCTCACGGGCACGTGACCACGATCTTGGGCTTCTCAGCCTCCAGAACAGGGCGGGGGGGGGGTGGGGAGTAAACTCTGTTGTTCATAAGCCTCCGTCCCAGTCACCGGTTTTTCGTTTAAGCGGCCTGAGTGGACCAACCAGCCCCTAAAATGTCATGTTTCTACCTATTCTGTCACTTGATTTTCTTTTCATCAACCGCGTGCTGTAAATCAGTACACAAAGCGGCCTCACGGTTCTTCACAGTGAGGGAGCATTTTCTGGGGGAGGCGCCATGGTTCGTGGACACCTGTCCCCGTAACTGTCACACCCGGAGGGCGGGCCGGTTCTCTCCTGCTTTTACTGCCGAGCACCTGCCGTTGCTTGCCTGCTATTCCAACGTTGAGAGCAGCGCCGATGGACAGGACGATGGACAGGACGATGGACAGGACGATGGACAGGACGATGGACAGGTGTCTCCATCGTCGGCTTGGCAGCTGGTTGCAGGAAGGAGGGTGGGCTTGGCCAGGAGGCGGCGGGAGGATGGGGGATCCCGGAGGGGACGGGACGGCTGTGACTCGCCCGCAGGCGTCTGAAAGGGAGGCGCCTGAGCCGGTGAGCGGTGGAGCGGCTGTGCTCAGTGACATCCTGCCAGCGCGCGGGGAGCTCCCAGGAGGCGGCAGCGTAGGCAGTAGGAAGAGCCGGGGGAGTTTCCAGCGAGGAGCAGATTATTTCGGGCGGGGCCGCCTTTCTTTGGGGGGAGGGGGCGTCTGCCAGCCCGGTCACCTCACTGGTGCTGACTGGGACACTCCAGGCCGACCGCTTAAGATCCCTCTCCCGAGAGGGGCTGAGTCTGACATCGGGCGAGGTGGTGACTTTCAGTTTGGTGACGTGGGCTTAACACGAGGGACTCCATTCGGGGCCTGTCATCTCTCTGTTGTTTTTGTTTGTTTGTTTGTTTGTTTTTTACGGGAAACTCTGAAACCTTAGGAAGATCACAGAAGCCCTTGTCTAGGAGGGAAGAGCAGGGGTCACCCAGGGTGTCCTTGTGCCTTGGAGGCGAGCAGCCCCCTCAGCTGACATTTTAAAAGGACACGTACGAAAGAGGGAAAGCGAGCTTATCGTTATCACCAGTCGTGTCCCCAAAGTGCTTGTGTTGTTGGATCCTGACCCCGAAAGGCGATGATGGTATTAGGAGGTAATGTTCTTAGAACAGAGGCTCCCCTGCCCCTCGCACTGTGACCCCTGCCCCTTGCACTGTGACCCCTGCGGGAGGCTCCGTGTTTCAGAGGGACCCTCAGACGGAGAGATCTGTGACTTGAGGGTGTGTCTGAGTTTTGGGGAGACATTCGGTAGCATCTCACTCAGCCTCTCAGCTGATAAGATAGGAGGTTCTGCTCTAAATAACTAGGCCAGTTAGGTAGAAATGTGACTGGTATAGCAGCTGCACTTGAGAAAATACGATGCATAAAATATCAGCATGGAAGGAAATTCCCTAATGGACTGTACCGCTGGCTCCCTCATCAGTACTTTCTCTCTGATTTGAATGACAACGTGATGGGTGTGCTGTAGCCATGGCGTTCACAGGGTACAGGGAGACACTGCCTCTGGTCACTTCCTCTTTCTTTTTAAATTAATCCGTAATTCAAATGCCATGCAATTCACTTCCCCTTTCTTTTATCTGGGCTGATTGATCAGTGTCCAGCACAGCTGGTGGGAAGCCCCCTCGGGCCACCTGCATGCACGTGGGCGTGTACTGCCTCCCTCCCTCCATCCCTTCCTGCCTCGCCCTCCCCCCCAGTCCTGCGCCCATCCGCCCAGCCCACCCACCCAGCCGTCTCCCCCACAGTCCTGCGCCCACCCGCCCAGCCGTCTCCCTCCTGGACGGTCACTCTGCGGGCGGCCTCCTCTCTTCTCCTTCCATTTTCTTCCTCCCGCGGCGTGTGGGACTCGGGGAAGATCGTGGGTTTTGGACACGGCGGCCCTGCGCTCTGTCCCCCGAGAGTTTTCTGTCAGCCTTGGGGGGCTCTGTTGAGTTTTTCCACGGAGCCCAGTTTCTCCCAGGTTACCTGAGGGCCTCTGGTGCCCCGAGTACTTTCCCTGAGTCTACCTCGGGAAGCCTTCGTGCTTCTGCCAGGAGCTCTGCTCTGTGGGAAAGCACAGGTGGTCATAAAGGAGTGTGAGACGCTGGTCCGGGTGTCACGAGGCAGTATGTACCCGCGGAGACAGACCACTGTCAGGCTCAGAAGCTCGGGGTGGACGGGGGAAAAACGTGTCCTGGCTGACACAGAAGGAAGAGCTGGTCTCCCGAGACGTAACCCAGCAGCGGGGAGAGAGGGCTGGCCTTGTAAGGGAAATAGCTTGCCAGGAATTTACTTCCATTGCTAGATTTATTTATTTATTTTTAGTCATGCCCTGTCTTTGTTTGACACCTAAAGAAATGACAGCCCCTCCCGCTCCGTCTCCAGCCCTCCACCCTCAATACTTTCCTCATATTTTATTTTTTTGTTAAATCTTTTTTATTATTATTATTTACTCATATTTTAGTGGTTCCACCGGATGCTGAGATGATGTTCCACAAACCAATTTAAATATAAATTACCACGTTACACTGCACAAAAACGTTGACCTATTAACAGTCGGCCACTTTTTTTTTTTCTTTTATTTTAATGGAAAGATCCTGTGACTTTATTCACATCGAACATTCCTTAACGGAACACACTGTCCTTTCCTGCTCGCCAGAGTCCCGTGACTCAGTGGCCACCCGCAGGCGCGTCCGGTGACCAGGGCCTCCTTCCGAGCTGTCCTTGCCTCCCAGCGGGGCCGGCCCGGGATAAGCGCATTTATCCGCTGCCGTGACGCATTTCTGCCCCGTGGCCGGTACGCATGTGTCCTTCTGCGTCACTCGTGCTCAGGAGCACGTGGTCGACGGGGGCAGAGAGGCCAGGCGGTCAGCTCGGCTGGTTGTGTGCGCGGTGGCGGTGGTGGTGGCGGTCCCGTCCCTTGCCCTGGCGGCTCCCCGCGTCACGTGACAAGTCCGGCCCCTCCTTCGGCCCCAGGACGCTGAGCAGCCCGTGGCCCTGTCTCCTACAGATGCCGCCCCTACGAGGACTGCTGTGGCTCCAGGTGCTGCGTGCGGGCCCTGTCCATCCAGAGGCTGTGGTACTTCTGGTAGGTGACAGCCCTGCTGGTGTCCGACCCCCTCCCCCACGCCCCACCCCGGGGCCCAGCCACAGTCACCCCTCCCCCACCTGGGGCCACGGTGTCTGGGGCCGCCTCGCTCACAGCAGGTGTGTCCCCGCGGGCTGCGTGACAAGACGAGCGTCCTGCTCAGGTTGCAGACAGCCCCTGCCCATCCTCACAGGCCGGGGGCTGGGGACGGGGAGTGAGCTTTTGGGGGGCAGGATGGACAGCGGCCTCCCGCTTCAGCAGCTCCTCTGCCAGCCTCTGATGATGCCTCTGGTGTCGTGACAGTGGGGACAGTGGGGACCAGCCACTGCGGAGGGAGCAGCGCAGGGCAGGGCCGGGGTGGGTGGGGAGGGGTGTCTGGCGGGGTGGGGGCGGGGCTGGGCGTGGGTGGGGGAGGCTCCCAGAACCCCCCCACCCACGAGCTGCCCCCCCCCCCCCCCCCCGCAGGTTCCTGGTGATGATGGGCGTCCTCTTCTGCTGCGGCGCCGGCTTCTTCATCCGCAGGCGCGTGAACCCGCCGCCTCTGGCCGACGAGCCCGCGTTCAGCGTGTCGTACACGCCGCAGCCCGCGCCGCCCGCCGCAGGTCAGCGCCCGCCGCGGCCACGGCCATGGGCCTTGGGACGGGCACGGGCACGCGGGAGGAGACGGAACGGCCGTGCTCGCGTTTCTCGGCCCCCGCATCCCACCCGCGCACTTGCGCAGACGCGGGCCGGCATCGGGGGCGGGACAGAGCCCTCGCAGCCCTGCCCGGGGACCGGGGACGGTGGCCGGTGGCCCGCGCCGCGTCCCCGTGCAGGCCACACGTGCGCGCTGCGTGCTCTCCCCCTCCTCCCTTAGAAACCCACGTGTGCGCTTCTGCGTAGAAAGGAACAGTGACACCCCTGCCACTCCCCGAGCCTCCGGGCTGGGGTTAATGAAGCCACGCCCGCTGTTTTGTTTTCACTCACTCATTCATTCACTCATTCATTCACTCATTCATTCACTCACTCACTCATTCATTCATTCACTCACTCATTCATTCATTCACTCACTCATTCACTCACTCACTCATTCATTCACTCACTCATTCATTCACTCATTCATTCACTCACTCACTCATTCATTCACTCACTCATTCATTCATTCACTCACTCATTCACTCACTCACTCATTCATTCACTCACTCATTCATTCATTCACTCATTCATTCACTCATTCACTCACTCACTCATTCATTCACTCACTCACTCATTCACTCACTCAGCAGGCGTTGTTGTGCGCACTCAGTGCCTACGCGTCCTGCAGCCTTAGACGTTTGTGCATCTTTATGCTCGGCCCGTTTTGTTACCCAAGGTGACCCCAGGGTCAAAGGGTGGTGTCTTCTTAGGAAACCGCTCTGCAGACTCAGGGCTGTGCTGGGGAATCCCAGCCCCCATCCCGTGGGGACCTCCCGCCCCCCCCCCCCTGGGGACCCAGGCTGGTTCCCAGTTTTTGCAGTTCTGTGTGAGACATTTCCCCTCCCTTTCAGGGCACCTTCTGAGGAAGAGGGGAGCAGGGGTTCCCCAAGGGGGGGGGCGGGTCAGGCTGCTCATCAGGCTGCTCATCAGACTCCCGTCTTCGGTGGTGAGGCCGGGGGTGGTGTCAGGCTGTGGGCACTGCTCTGCCCTGTCACAGTTCACTGGGGTGCGTGTCTCTGCGGCACGCGGGGTGCCGCAGGCGTGCGGGGTGCCGCCCGTGCCACAGACATGCCCGTCGGCTTGTCGCAAGGGCAGCCCCGGTAGTCATGCCCATTTACCGAGAGTGAGGGCTCCGCGTGGGGCAGGGTGACCAGCTGCTCTCCGTCACCTGAGTGCCCTCCAGACCCATGCTCCTGGGCATCGGGGGTGTCACTGTGGCCTTGGCCTCGCCTCCCTCGGTGTCAGGGGCAACCCGAGATCCGTACTGAGCAATCTGCCCTGCCTTGCTGGGGTCACCCCAGGGCCGTCTCCCCGTCTGCGTTCGCACTTGCGCTCGCTCACCTGGACGACAGGTGGTCCCCTCCCTGACAGATCCCGGGTGACAGGGGAGCGGCCGCTCCCTCTGCCAGCGCCCCGCAGCGGTGGGGTCTCCCCGGGGCCCCGGGGTCATGGCCCGCACTGCACCCGGCCCTGGGCCGCGTTTCGGCCCCGGCCGCCCCAGCCCGCGGCAGAGCGCGTGGGCGCGTCACGCAGGGTCCGGTTAGTGAGGCCCCGGCCCTGGGCCCCGCCCTGCAGCTCCCCCAATCCTGTTCCCGTCCTTCCCGTCACTGAGCCACCCTGTGAGTCTGTGCGCCCTCCAGTCGTCTGCACCCCAAAAAGATGAGAAGCCCCAGGAGGCCGCTTGGCCGCGGCCCCCCCCGTCGGCTGGCTGCTGGGGCGGGGGTCTCCCCGCGCCCCCCCCCCGCAGCCGGGCGGGGGTCTCCCCCGGGGTCCCCTCCGCCCCGCTCACGCCCCCCCGTCTGTCTTGCAGGAGCCGCGCAGCCAGGACTGCTGTACTACACGGACCCCGGAGGACCAGGGGTGAATGCGCCGGGGAACCCCGTGGCCATGGCTTTCCAGGTCCAGCCCAGCTCGCCGCTCGGGGGCGCGGCCTACCCGCCCCCTCCCTCCTACTGCAACACGCCCCCGCCCCCCTACGAACAGGTGGTGAAGGCCAAGTAGCGGGGACGCCCGGAGCCCGCCGGGGCACCGCTGCGGGGGGCCGCCGTCCCCGTCTCCGTCCCCGTCCCGTCCGCGCCCCGAACGACCGCGTGGGCCGCTGAGCGCGGCTCCCCGTCTTCCGCGTCTTCAGAGCAAGCACGGCTCCCCCCGAGTTTTCCGGGGCCCGCCGGCAGCTGAAGTCTCCGCGCGCCCCTCCGTTCCCGAGGCCGGCCGCCTGTGCTCCGGCCGAGCGTGCGCCGTCCCCACGGGCCGACGACACCCGAGGGACCCTCCGGAGACGGACTGAGGGGGCGGCAGACGGGGCGGCTTCCGCCCCCCTCCGCGGGCCGAGGCCCACCCCCTCGGGGTGGCTGCGTGAGCCCCTCGTCCCCTCGGCTTCCCCTTCGCGATGCTGCTAGAGAGACGGGGGTGGGGAAGCGTCCCCATGTCCCCATCCAACACCCGATGGTGTAAGGGACGCCCCCTCCTCCCGGCCAGGGCCGGGGGCGGCTGCGCACAGCTGTCAGCGCAGGGAGACGCGCGCCCCCGAATTAGGCCGCGTGGGGCGTCCGCAGTTACACGGAAGTCACCGAGGAAAGTTATTTGAATTCCCAGGAAGCCAGTCGCTCCCTGCCTGGGACGGGGTGCCCTGGTCCCACCGGGGAACAGCGTTGCCCCCCATCAGGGCGTCTGTGGACCGTGTCCTGTGACAGGTCACCTGAGCGAGGGTCAGGCGACCAGAGGTCTCCACGGCCTTCCCCGCAGTTTTCACAGAGGTCGCCTGGCCGGGGGTCACATCGGCCCTCGGGGCCGGGGTCCCGGCCGGGCTGTGGGCTGTGCCACCTCAGCCGCGGGGCGCCGGGCTCCTCGGAGGAGGCGCTGGCTGAGGAAGAGGCAGGCAGGGTCTCCCGGACGTCCCCAGTAGCTTCCGCGCCACCGAGGTCAGGGTGGAGGAGATGGGGCCGGCCAGGCCGGGCCTGTGTCACCCTGGGGTCTGGCGAGCCGTCCCCCGCGTCCCCAGCGTCGTTGACCGTGAGTGGCAGGCTCTGTCTGTAGTTAGTGAGGCTGGTAGCGTAATGTTGAAACCCGAGTGACACCGGCGGGTGGCCAGGACGCGTGGGTCCCTGACGCAGCAGTGAGGCCGGGGGGGGGGGGGGGTTTTGGTGGCAGGAGCTCGTTTCCCAGGGGGACACGTTGGGGCCCCAGGAGGGACTGTCAGCCGTGAGCACAGCGACATCATGCTGGAGACGGCGCCGAGGGGGTTTCAGTCCCCAGACCTCGGTGTCCCTGCTGTCCTGGCATGTCCCTGTGGGCTGGAGTCCCTGCTCCTCTGAGGACGAGGACGGAGACTCTGGGAGCCCCTAGGGGACCCCCCGGACACACCGGGAGCCAAACCAGCGCCCCAGAGACGCGCCGTGAGCACGGACGCTGCTGCTGGTGTCTCGTAGCCGTCGTGTGGCCACTGCCCTCCTGTCCCCGACCTCAGGACCCCCCCACGCTGGGGGCCTGCCCCGAAACCAGCCGGCGAGGCACAGTGTCCGCTGCTTTGCCACCGAGGACGACCACCGGGGCTCGAGAAACTCCGCCCCCACCCAGGGCGCGTGTGCTGCGTTTTTAACGGTTAATGTCCACGACTCCTGCCTCTTTAAGGACCAAGCGCCTGGGGCCGCTGGCTCGGGGCTCGGGGTGGGACGCGGTGGAGAAGGTGCCCCCGCCCACGACGGGGGCCGCGTCCTCCTCTGACAGCACACGGGCTGCAGAGGCTGGGTGCTGTCGGGGGCACCCGGCCGTTCTGTGGTCCTGTCTGTGTCCACGCGTCTCCTTTCCCCTCGGGGCACCGGCTCCTCTGGGCGGGGCGAGCGGCCTGCCCCCCGCCCCCAGGGAGTCCCCCGGGGTCAGCGGTCGGGGGCGAACTGGGAGCAGACCTGTGCATGCTTTTCCTCCGCGGGGCAGGCTCACTTCTCTTTTCTGTACTCTTTTGATAGGGTCCCGTTTCCTACGTAGGCAAAATAAAAGTAACTTTGGGCACGTGTGTTGCTCGTTGTGCTGGGGCGTGGGGAGCAGGGCGGAGGGGACGTGCCCGCTGGGGACGCGCCTGCGGCGGGTCCCGAGTTCAGCCGGGTGGGGGGTGGGGTCGGGGTGGGAGGTTCACCCTGTCTCAGGAGAAGCGGAAGCTGATGCTGTCAAAGGTAGGGAGCCTTCAGTTCCCCAACACGGTGTGAGAACCCAGCTACAGCGTAAGTACCCCGAAGCAGGAGGTAGGAAGCGTGCGTTAGGCCAGCTCGCAGCTAACGCGCCCGTCATCGCTGCCCGCTGTCGCCGAGCCGCATGCGTGTGTGTCTGTGCGTGCGTGTCTGTGCGTGCGTGTGCCGAAGCGGCAGCATCTGAGTGTGTGTGGGGGGGCACGCAGCCCCCTAAGGGAGGCCCAGTGATTCCTGGAAGCGGCAGGGCCCGGGGCTGGACGGGAACAAGCAACAGGATACAAGCGGCTTCACCGGGGGCGCGCCAGCTGCAGAATCAGGTTCACGGCTCCAGACCCTCCTCCCATGTCAGTTACTAATCCCCACTTCCCAGTCAAGCCGACATCCACACTGTGAACGCCTGTCGCCGTGTGAGCTGCTGTATGTGGATGACTTCATCTCACCCCCCCAACAAGCCCGTGGGGCAGACAGGGGAGGCAGAGCCCCGACGGGACCCCGGGGAGCCGGGTCCCAGCCCATTCTCGCCTCCGTGTCGCAGATGGGGCTGAGTGAGCTCCCGAGCAGGGCGGACCTGCCTCCCCACGGCGCTCTGATGGCCCCCGGATGTGGGGACGGGCATTTCGGGCAGCGGCACGTGTCCCTGAGGCCTGAAACTCTTCTCGCTGGGGGAGGGGGCGTGAGGGGGACGGAACCTGCTTTCGCGGTTGTACTGCGGGCTGTGACCCCCCAGCTGCCCTACAGCCATGCGCCAGCGCGGGGTCACCGGAGTCGCCGGAGCCGCAGAACTGCAGCTGCCAGCAGCTGGCGGCGAGTGGGGAGGTGTCGTCCCACCCGGCTCTGCAAACACTGTAAACACTCTCGTTTATCCGCAGTGCTCTGTCTTTCCCTCGGGGCGTCACGGGCAGACTGGCAGGTGCTGCCACATGCGGGTGGGACCCAGGGAACCGGGCCACCGCTGCCGGTCCGCGGACATGGGGCCAGGCCCAGGGCTGCCTGCTGCCCCCGCCTGCCGGGTGCTAAGGCCGCACGTCAGGGTGTCGGGCCCGCAGCGGGGCTCGGAGACACCCTGAGACCCGCATGGCGTGAGCCCCCCGCAGCGACAGCCACCACCTCCTCCTCCTCCTCCTCCTCCTCCTCGGCGGCCTGGGCGAGGGTCTGTCAGCCCCAGCCCCGCGTCCCTGCCGAGAAGACCCTCCGAACACCGAAACCCACGGGCAGCATCGTGGCGCCTGCTCATCCGGTCAATGCCTTTTTAATACTAAAAACGTCAGGCGCGTCCTTGCTCAGGACGCTGTTCTCAGCAAGTGGAGACAACCCCCTTTCTGCTTCACACGTCACCACACGTGAGATTTTATCGTCCTCAGAGCGCACAGAACGTAAGAACCGTGTCAACCCCGAACGGTTAGCTCACCGGCGAGCTCCTGAACCACGTCCACGCGCAGCGTGGGCACAGCCGGGTGTCCTTCTGCTGAGGACGCTTCTGGGATTTCACCCCGAGCCAGAAACGGCGAGCTGTGACGTGAGGAAGTGGGTGCCGTCTGCCTGGTGACGCGAACCACACGGGACCGGCCGGTGCTCGGCTGCTGCGGCCCGATTCGGGACGTGGCCCGGGGCGCGGCCCCTGCAGCCACGACGTCCTGTCCCCCGGCGCCCGCCGCCTCAGGCCACGAGGGGCCCCTGGAATGGCAACGATGAGCCTGGCACCTGGGCTGGGGACGGGGAGCCCCCGGGGAGCACGATGCACCCCGTCTGGCTCAGCAACACCCGGGTGAGCACAAAGCACAGAGGCGCGTTCTCCGGCCCTGGCGGAGGGCCCCCCCGCACGCCAGCGACGCCCCGCCTCTGCCAGGCCTCTTCCGGGGCTCAGCGCGGTCTCTCCCTCACGCTCGTCGGGAAGGGACGCGGAGGTGCTGGAAAAGAGCTGTCCCCGGACGTCCCCTGGGGAGTCCCTCCGCTGCACGAGACGCCGCCTGACCACGCCACGCGGCAGCCTGGGACGGCCACGGGACGCGGGCGGCTCGGCGCGCGGGGGGCAGGGCCTCCCGCCCGGAGGAGCCGACACCGACGACGACGACAAACACCGAGAAACATGCAAACGCGACAGAGGACGGGGTGTGGAGAATCCGTATTTCACACGGGAGGGGGCACGGCCACGGTGTCCGTCACTCATGCGCTAATGGGAGGGTCTCTGTGCCGCGAGGGGCCGAGAAGGGGTCTGGCTTTCCGGGTTCACACGTGGCTGGTTCTCCGTCGGGCACTGAGCGATCTGGTGGCTCTTGGTCCAAACGGGTCTCTTAGAAGTCTTTTTGCACCTTTTTATCCGTCTGCGAAGGGCCAAGTTCAAACGCTGGGAACCGGGATGTCTCTGGTACCAGGACATCGGAGAGAAAGTGGATGGTGCCGGCCATGCCTGCAATGGACAAGGGGACCGTTACCAAGGGCAGGAGCGGGCGTCTGGGACAAAGTGACCCCTGATCCCTTCCTTTACCAGGAGCTGAGGACTTCAAAACTGACTTCATAACAAACAAACAAACAAACAAACAAACAAACAAATAAACAGACAGACAGACAAACCCTTACATCAGCACTGAGCAGGTACCTTATTTTTAAAAATTGGTTTCTGGGCTTTATCCTTTACTTTGAAACTTTCAGATGATCTCACAGAACCACCACTGAAAAAGTTATGGGTGCTATTGTTGTGGTTTCTTTAGGTTTTAAGAAAGTTATTTAAAAACGAACTTTATTTGCTTTGGTCACAACCCCACCCCCAAATTGCGGGGTTCTGGGTGGGGCGAGGGAGGCTGCGGGCCCCCTCTCTCCATCACAACCACCCCCCGCCCCACTGGGTTTGCTTAGAGGTTTTCCTTTGATGATGTAAAATTTACACGTGACACAACACTCAAGTGCTCAGCAGAGGTCTGAGCCTGCACACACCGGCATGAGCGAACCCCCGTGAACACTCGGAGGCTTCACCGCCGCCCCCAGCAAGTCCCTGCGTGTCCCTGCGCAGTCCACCCCGGGCCTTCGCCACCGTGGAGCGGTCTGCCTGTGCGCAGCTGTGACACGGATGCACCCACCAGCAGGTGAGCAGCGGCCGTGTCCAGTGTCCTCAGTATTTCTGTAATGCACTCGGGGTATTCCCAGCCTCCCCTCCAAGGTTTCGTTTGAAGAAAGGGTTCCAGAAGCTCAGGTAAGGAACCCTAAAGCCACCGGTCTGTGGGCACCACGGGAGGCAGACGGTGGCGACAGCCCTCGGCACGGGCCCCGAGGCGGCCGCGCTGATGTGACAGGGCCCCGATGGGGGCGGCAGCACCCTCGGCAGGACGGGCCCCTCCAGGGGGCCACAGATTTCGGAACGGGCACCAAGCCCAGAAATATACGTCACCAGCATAGATGCAAAAATCCTCAAAATACGAGCAAATGCTGCAGTTTACAAAAAGAATTCTACACCATGGCCAGTAAGGTTTAGTCCAAAGACACAAAACTGGCTGATATCTGAAAATCTATCCCGATGAAAACCTGTGACATCAGTAAGGTAAAGAAGAAAAATCACGTGACCTTATCGCAGACTGCCAAAAAAGCACGTGACAAAATTTCACACCCGCTTATTTGATTTTTAAGAAAATATTCAATCGTTTACTTCTCTGAACTTTATTTTGGAATTCGTATTAGA
>PVKZ01006971.1:0-27972 GCA_004027375.1 Macroglossus sobrinus | reverse complement strand
GCGACCCTGCGACCTTCAGAGCTGAGTCAGTTCGGGGCACGTGACTCGGCGGCCAGTGGTCACAGAGTCGATCATACGTGGGATCCAAGCGAGCGAGGGGAAGGCTGGGGAGGGGGCGACAGAAACGCACGCGCTGCTGACCCACGGCCACACGCGTGGGCTGTGGCCACACAGGTGTGTGTCCCTGGGAGCACGCCCGTCACGTTCTAACGTGCGACTTGTCCACTTCCCCTCTGCCGCGTCCCCCCCGTACGAGAAGTGCCTCGATGGTGCTCTCGGATCAAACACAGCAGAGCAGTCACGTCACCGAGACTGTCACTTCTCCTCCCCTACTTCTCCCGCCCCGAGTTCTGCAAAACAGCCTCGCGCGAGAGCTGCGTCGGTGGAGAATTTCCTCAAAGCGCGCTTTAAAAAAGCATCGAATAATGAGATTCTGAGCGGTCGGTTTCGAGCTGGGCGTTCAGGAGGGATGCGGCTGTGTTTTTTAATGGAGTCAGTGAAGTTTCCAATGGAATGGAGACGCACGGTAAATAAATCATTCTTCAATTCCTTCAATGAAATTAATTTCGCATTTCTGTTATTGCCTGCAATTTGAGCACTGCTAATGTCGGTCCAGCAACTATCATTTGGCTAATGAACACGATCATTAGTGTTGTTTTCATTTTAACGGAGACCATTATTTTTCTCTTCTTTCGTCTGCACGCATATAAAGTTGCAGTAATGCGGTACCTGTCCCTATGGAATCCAACCGTCACGGTCGGCTTCTGTCTGTCACCCAACTTGCCCAACCCAGATGTGGGTGCCCCCGAGAGCAGCATCCAGGAGAAGTTCTCGGGGGGACAGGCTGTGTTCGTCCCCAGGCGGCCCCCGCCCCCGGACAGGAAACCGGGAGTAGTCGTCCACAACCCACGGCATCAGCCTTTCTTACTATGGGATTTCCAGGCGTGCGACCCCCTCTGAGGCCCCAGGGGCTGGGGCTCCCGTGAGCATCTAACGCCTGGTGATCTGAGGCGGAGCTGAGGCGGGGATGCTGGCACTGGGGAGCGGCTGCGGACACAGATGAAGCTTCGCTCGATCGCCAGCCGCTCACCCCCTGCTGTGCGGCCCGGTTCCTAACGGGCCACGGACCGGTGCCCGTCTGCAGCCCCGGGGGGTTGGGGGCCCCTGGCCTGTAGGTCATAATCGTCCCCACTGGAGACAAGTGAGAAGCTCGGCCACGGGATGCAGAGGTGGCGTTCTGGGGGAAGGTCCATGGCCGTGGGGGTAACGCAGAAGCACGAGCAGGAGCCTCCGTCCTTCGGGGGACCCCCGTGGATCTTCCCAGTCATGGTCACGTGAGGAAAAAGCACAGAAACTAAACCAAACATGCAGGTGTTGCTTTGTGCCTCTAATCGCTGGATTCATTCGTTAGGCTCCGCGGGCAGAAAATCGTCTCTGCTGCTGAGGGCGCCCCGCCCCACCCCGAGGGCACCCCACACTGCCCCGAGGGCGCCCCGCACCGCCCCGAGGGCGCCCCGCACCGCCCCACATCACCCTGCAGTCACCCCGCCCCACCCTGAGGGTGCCCCCCCGAGGGTACCCCGCCCCCCTCCAGGGCACCCCGCCCCACCCCGAGGGCACCCCACACTGCCCCGAGGGCGCCCCGCACCGTCACGAACCTCATCTGCGGAGACCCTGTTTCCAGAGAGAGTCGCGTTCCGAGGTTCTGGGGGGATGTGAGTTTGGGGGCTCAGCGTCCCACGCTGCTCGCGTGCGTCACGGCTCGGTTAGGGTCCAACGGCCCGGAACCCGTGTGCACGCTCTCTCAGGGGCGCGGGGGCCGGGTCGCTGCTCCGAAGCCCGCCTCTGACCGAGCTCTGAGAGCGGCGTGCTGGGGTTCCGGGGGGTGCGGGATCCACGGGTGACCCCGCGTCTGCAGCTCGTCGGCATCTGCTCCTGATGCCCCTCCCTCTGGCTGCAGACGCCCAGCGCTCTGGTCCCCTCCGGCGACGCCCTTCCCGCCTCGGCATCCTGCGGCTGCCACCCACGCTGCCTGAGACCGGCCGAGGTCCAGAGGGGCGAGCACGGCCCTCGGGGTCTCCACCAGAGCTGACCCAGGTCGTGGGACGCCAGGACCTTCTTCTTCCTGACCTGCGACCCCCTGGGGCCTCTGCCCTCGCGGGAAGTTGAGCCACGGCTGTCTGGAGGGGCCCCATGCGGCACGGGCTTCCCGGGCCCGTGGGAAGACGCCGGCCTGGTGGGTGAGAGGGGCCCCCCCAGGCAGAGGCCACGGGACGCGGGGCCCTCGGGTCCGGCCCGGCCTGCCCCCTGCCGTGGCCGTGACCTTGCACCTGTGTGTTCCGCTGTCTCCACCTGTGCAGCGGGGTCGGGGCGGGGGGCGTCTCACTCTGTCTCTGCCCCTCAGACCCCTTAGGAAAGTGAGGACGCTTCACTTTTAAAAACCCCTCCCTCTTCATACCATTATTAATTCGTGCTGCGCGCTGGGGCTCTGTTCCCTCTGAAAAGTGCAGAAAATAAACAGTTTCCACCTGGAAGGTTCCCCGCTGTCCCCGCCCCCGGCACGGCCCTGAGGGGCTGGGACGGTGTTGGCTGCACCCGTGAGCCTCCCGTCTCAGATCTAGTCATGTTTTATTTCTCACTCTTGGCTCCGGGACCTCGCATGGCCGGGCCGACACCGTCTCCTCCGGAGGCAGCCTGAAGCCCGTCGGCCGGCCTGGGAGCGAAGCGCCTTCAGCCACGGAATGTGCCGCGGGGAGCTGGGGGCGCGGGGCCCCGTGCCGGAGCTTTTCGTCCGGGGTCTGCGGTTTCAGCTGCTGAATTTGAAGATCTTCCATCCCCAACATCGCACCTCAGAAATGTCAACAGCGCGACTGGTGTCCGATAGAAAGGCTGTGGTGAAGACCAGCTTTCAAGTCTCCGTTTTAAAAAAAGCTGGGCGGGATGATGTGACGTGAACAGAGGGGGTCCCTAAGAAACTTATCTGTCGTCGCCAGTTTCCAAGGATGGGGACCGACAAAGTAGGGTGCTGAGAAAAATATGGGGGAATTCTCTGAAATTTTTTTGTTTCTGGTTTACGAATAAACATTCGGAACCGTTTGGGACTAAAGAGCCATTACGTGACACTGTTCGTGTCCTCTTTGACCTCGTCAGTTCTGTGAGACGTGAGCAGTAACCAAGCAAGGACATGGCCACAGAGGAGCAGCCCCAGACGGAGAAGGTTGGGGTGCTGTGTGGAGTTACAACAATGATAACAACAGCAGCAGCAAGCAGATAGTCTGGACAGAGCACCTCTCTCTGCTATAACTTTTCACCTAAAAGGCAGCATGTACCCCTAAACACAGTAACAATCACAGACGAAGGGCACAGCTCCTGGTCCCAGTAGAATGAACCGCAGCTTGGAGAATCTGATGCCAGGGGCGGGCGGGGTGGTTAAAAGGACACAGTAAGAGCGGATGTCATCCACTGTGGTAACCCCAGGCCAGCGTCCCCTCCCCCGCTCTCTCAAGCCGAGAGTGGCCACGGGTAGCAGGGCCAGGCGTGGAGGGCCGGATGTGAGGACGTACGAGGGAGGCATTAAAATAGTTCCTCGGTTAATACGAAGGATGCCGAGGAACGCTGGCTCGTCACATGTGGGTGGAGCATGCGGCCAAAGATGACTACACGGCAGTACAATAACACGAAGTTCCGCGTGAAAACTCCACAACGGGAAAGAAAAGGCAGGGAAGTGACCTGCATTGGAAAGATGCAGGACTCACTGCTAAACAAGGCGTGGCTCCGTCAGCAAAGAAAAGTTTAGACATCTAGAGCTTCGCATCCTCCAGGGCACCCGTGAAACAGCGGCGGTGTACACAGAGACGAAAGGTCCGATGATAAGACAAGAAAAGATAATGGGCCGCGGCCTCATCCGGTGAGTTTCGGGGAGAACAAATATCATGGCGTCACTTGGAGGCCAAGTACGAGCTTCAATGAGCAGAATCAATAATATTCCAAAGCAAATGGATGGGCCGAGGACGTGCTCAGAAACATCATGCTTCTGAGACAGAGAGGACCCAGAAGTGGCATTCCTGGAAAAAGAGGACCGTGAGGTGTATCAGAGACGGGACGACAAAGGTGTATCAGAAACAAGGGAGCAAACAGACAGAATCGGCTGCTTCGCGCTGCTCGGCGGGTGTAATGAGAGAAAGTGGGAAAAACCCGGTCGCGTTAACGGACTGGCAGTGAGAGAGCGACCCCCATCGCACACCTGGACGGAGAGGAGTCGGGTCACCCCTAAAAGTGGCGATAGCGGTGACAGCCCCCGCCGTAAAGCACAAGAAGAGCGGCCCGGCTGGCTTCTGGGGACTCTCGTCCTAAGTAGACACCGGCAGACGATGGAGACACAGACTCAGTGTTTTCGTAGCAAACGCCACGTGGGCTCCACACGCTCAGCCCGGGCATGTCGATGTCCACGTATGAAAAAGTGGAAAGAAATGCTGAAATATGCCTGAACTTGCAAAGTAGACGCATTAATTACCGACTCGCTAAATATTCACGGAGGCGGGGCCTCGGCGGGTGAGCGGGAGGGGGGATCTTACCCGATGAAAAAAGCGTCCGTTCTGGGGTGGCATTCCTTCGTCAAGGTGCTAAGGACCCAGGACGTACGACCGAGCATCTGATACAAGCACACATCCCAAACTCGGTAATGCTCGCTGATGGCGCGCTAAACCGGATTTAAATGTTGTCATCCATCCTCGAGAGGTGAGCGAGGCGGGGACAACGTGGGTGGGAGGGACGCGGGTTTTAAATGAGCCGTTTCAGTTGCAAAAGTCGTCGCGACAAAAATCAGAGACAGGCCATCTCGCACGAGCTCCCACGGGGAGCGAAACGGAAAAACGGAAAATTCTAGACCTTCAAACAACCGCACTGACAACAGGGACGAAACACAACCAAGCCAAGGAAGGATTAGAAAGACGATCTTAAAACGTGAACGATAAGTAAATAGGCTAAATACACCTATTTAAAGGGAAATACTCTCAGGGTGGACCGAAGCAGCCATCCTATGCCTCCTGAAGACATACTTAACACAGAGTAACTCAGTCTTTGGTGTTGAATCTTTCTGAGTCAAGCACGTAGCAGGTAAATATGAGCAAACGTGCACAGTCGAATCGCGTTTCAAGCTGCAGGCATCCATCGTGGTCGTCCTGATCAAACAGACAAAAAACAAAAAGGGGGAGAGATAAAAGGAATTAAACAATCGGTAAGGCCGCGTATCAAGATGTAGATGCATCGCACGCCATACCACGGGTGGGTGTGTATTGTCACGAGAAGGAAATGTGGATTCTAGAAACTTTGTTAAGAAGAGGCAGCAGCAGGACCTGGCCACGGGCTCTGGAAAGGGGCGGGGGGCCGGGGCGAGCGAGGAGAGCAGGAGGAGGCAGGTGTGGGGTGTCCTTCATGTCGTCGGACAATCTGAGAAGAGTGTGCCCTCCGGCCGGGGTGTGGCGTCACCGCCCTGGGCGGCTGCAGAGCTGAGGTGTCCCGCACACATGGGGTCCACGACATGGGGACCAGCGAGCTGAGCCCGCGGGCAGCCGCCGCCTC
The DNA here is from genome assembly GCA_004027375.1 of Macroglossus sobrinus. Classification (NCBI taxonomy): domain Eukaryota; kingdom Metazoa; phylum Chordata; class Mammalia; order Chiroptera; family Pteropodidae; genus Macroglossus; species Macroglossus sobrinus. Next base: position 22,392 of record PVKZ01006971.1, on the reverse strand, counting down.
TGCTCCAGACCCTCCTGTCCTGGCGTGGGACGCGGTGGGGGGCAGGACCGCGTCCATCCTCGCTGGGCCGAGGTGAAGCGTGAGCCGTTTCATTTGCGGGGATGATCGATGCTGGTCCCTGAGACAATGGCCCCATACGGAGGTACGCTAGGGGGTTTCAGGGGGAAGCGCTCACCGTCCGCTCGATGGAGGCCGATTGGCCTCCAACACCCGGGAACGCAGCTCTCCGTGCTCCTCGTGGCGCTTCGTCACGGGGACGCCCTGACCGGTGGCCGGGAAATGGTTTTATAGCTGTCACTGCGTTCTTCGGCAAAAAGGCGAGATCGTATGAGAACGGATCGACTTTCCGCAGCCTAACCGTACAGAACCTGGCCACTTTGGTTCAGGTGAGCTCTGGTATACGTTGCTCGTGATTTTTGTGGCCATCTCTCTCTGCTGCAGCTCTCGGAACGCAAGGAGAATTCTCCTGCATCATTGCCTACTGAACTGTTAGCGAGAGCATAAACGCTGCTGTTGACTCACTGATCATCGTAGGTGTATTCTGTAAGGGGCCGAAGGGGATGGTGATGCCTCAGGCTAAAAGGACTCCAGGCCTGTCACTGCCTGTCCTCACGTCCAAGAGGAGACGGACGACAACCGCGTTTTCCTGGCAAGACGTGCTTTCTGGAAAGGCGCATCCCATTTTTCGAGGGAGGAGAAAGTTCTAGGCCTTCCGCTGGGTGAGAGACAGAGCCGCCACGGCCCCCTCCGGCGTTTGGAAGGTGGTGTCCCCACGTTTCCCTCCTTCTGTAGGGACACTCTGTGGGGTGCCCAGGCTTCGTGGGGCCAGCACACACAAACACACACGCTGGGCCCGAGGGAGACGGGGTCTGAGGGGGTTCAAGGCCCTTTTGTCGGGAGCCTCCGCGGGCTCACGTCATCGCGTTTTGTCTTTGTGTCATCGGCCTGCTTTTTTTTCTTTTTAAACTTATTTTTTTTGGTGGTAAAATAGAATGACACAATCCAGCGATGTCTACACCATCGCCAATATTTCCAGAACGTTCCCAAACTAAAAACCGCGTCCCTCTGAAATAAGGATGCCCCACTGTCTTCTTCTCCCCGCCCCTGTAGCCGCCGCCCTACGCCCCGTCTCTGTGAGTGCACCTGTTCGGGGTCCCCCCCCGCCCCCAACGCAGGTGTAAATGTGTCATATTTTCACTCTCGATTCTGACTTATTTCACTCAGCATAGAGTCTTCGAGTTTCTTCTATGTCGTAACCAGTGTCCTAGCTTCATTTCTTTTTATGGCTGAGTGTAACGTGTGTGCACATTCTGGTCGCTTCTGCCTCTGGCCCTGTGAGTGACGCTTCTGTGGGCGTCGCCTGGACCTTACAGGCGGAATGGCTGGCTGGTGCGGTGACTCCACGTCCAAGTGCCCAGGGCGCCAGCAAACCGTCTCCTCGGCGGCTGCCTTGGCTCACGCTCTCCCCACCAAGGCATCCACGTTCCGACGTCTCCACGTCCCGACCAAGACTCGATGGGCCCTGTGTTCTGGGTGTCACTTTTGGTCACTTCAGCTACTCTGAGGGCCGGCAACGCCTTCTCCCCGTGGCCAGGGCTTGCGTGTCACTCATGGCTAGTGACGCTGAGCACCTTTTCGTGGGCCCACCACTGTATCTTGCGTTTTCATTTTAATTACAGATAAATGGGATACGACACCCACGTCCTGCTCTTCGCCCAGGCTGAGTCCCCTGTCCTGCCTCGTCCCACCTGAGACCCGAGGTGACCGCGTGGTCCCCACCCTGCATGGGAGCAGGAGGCAAGGCTCGTGTCTCCCTGAAGGAGGTGGCTTTGAGGGTGTGTGGCCCAGCCAGGGGCCCCGCAGCGGCCGAGGACAGAGGGCGCTGTGCCTGGCTGTCCCTCCGTTGTGACTCTGACGCTCCCGCTCTGGCCAGCTGGACGCGGGCCTCAGGCAGAAGGGCTGCATGGCCGGGGTCCTGGGCATGGCTGGGCTTGGGCTGGCAGGACTCTTGTCTGCTGTGTGTGACTCTCACTGGATGTCACCACGGGCATCGTCCCCTCCTCCAGCCATCCACGGCCTTCGTCTGTGGTCGGGAACCAGGGCCTGGGGCCCGGATTGCAGCGGGGAGGGCGGGTCCCTCACTTCCTTCGGAGAAGCCCGCCCAGCCTGGTCCCACGCTGTCTTCCCGGCCCGGGGTGGGGGTGCGGTGACCTCCGCAGTCACAGAGACCTTAGGACAGATTCTGGGGACACCCCTGAGTTAACCACGAAGTGTCGGCGTTCCACGTAGAATAACTTACACATTCATGCAACTTAGGGCTCACCGATGTAGAATGCCTCTCTCTGGAGATCAGACTGTCCATTCAGCCAAATGGACGAATCGTTTTTACATGTCTCACGCCCACACGAGACCTGTGAGGACAGCGCCTTTATCCATCCAAACGTGTCGTCACGTGGCAAAGGTCACATTTTGTTCACTGTCCCCCCTCAAGGCCCCGCGGGGTTGGGGTGGCCACACTCAGCGTCTCTCGCTGCTCCAAGGAGCCGGCCTGTCCCTCTCTGCTCGTCCCGAGTGTGACCTGGGGACGCGGCCCGGAGGGACGCCCCACCATCATTCAGTCATAACGTGTGTGAGACCTCAGCGTGTGAGATGATCCTTCTCGCCGATTCGTCCAGAAGAAAAGCGAAGCCCTAATTGTTTGAGCTGAGGAGCCCATGTGTTTATGTGTTCAGCACCTCGAGACAGCAGGAAATAATTAGCAGTGTGAGGACACGCGAGCAAAAAAAAAAAAAAAACCCAGTGCTTTTTTTCAAATTTCGGGCTCATAATATATGGAACCGCGAAGTAACGAGCGAGCCAGAGGGAACAATAGTCTTTTGTGACCCTGAACCCACCCTCTCACCCCCTGGGGTGGCCGCAGCCTGGACTCCCTGTCCCGCCCGGGCTGTCACCCACCGGTGCCTGCGACAACGTGAAGCCCGGTACGTCCACCTCCCGCGGCCGCTGGGAGGGATTCCCATAAAACCCCACTTGATTTCATCCGAAGCGAATTTCTGGCAGGCTTTCCTTCTAATTTGGAACCAAATATTTAAACAAGCATCGCTTGCGGATCCTACAATACGAGCGGGGGTAGGGAAGTTAAGGCGATGACAAGAGCAAAGAAGCTGGCTCGCAGCGAGCCGAGGAGTTGGGCCTGGGGTGCGGCCAACCCGGGGTTCTCTTTCCGTTGTTTATGGGCTGCATGTGGGTTCCCAAGGTCGAGGAGGAGGGCTGTGTGGCAACGGCTGACTTTTACGGGGCATCTCAAGTGCTCTCATTCCTCCTCTTCGAGTTGGGAGGAACCAAATGTTTCCCCCATGAAAACATTTTTTTTTTTTCCCAGTGAATTTATGGGAATGAGAATAAAAATGTGCAGGCTGATGTGCATCCCTTTGCCGGAAAAGCCCCTTTGGCACTGCTGTTGAACTTGGCAGTGGTGGCCTGAGGGTCTGGGCGGGAGGGGGTGGCGTCCTCGCTGCATTATTCATCTCCCCGGCGAGGCGGGGGGGAGCAGGCTTTGGATGCCCTGTTGGAGCGGTTTTATTTTTAAGAAGCCAAACGGAAAAAATACTCTGCGTAGTCTGGATAGAGGAGCAAATATTTTGCTGGACGTTCCTGTTTCCTTGGCTTGGACCCTAAGACGCCTGTAGGGGGCGTCTTCTTATTACTCTATTTGATTTCTAAGGAGAATCTTTTCAGGATGCCCTCTGCTTCCTGACTCAGCCGCTTTCGCTCTGGGTTGCGTGGGGGTTCGCATCCTTCGCACCCTTGATCGATCACGCACCCCCTGTCTGAGGGCTGGCCTCAGGGCTGCGGAGGACCACGGAACCCACAGCCCGCTGTGGGCAGCCCGGCGGAGACACGGAGGGTGAGCCAAAAAAGGCCTTGGACGCCGACCACATCGGGGCCGGGTGCAGCCCGGGTGAGAGCACGTTTGTTTGTTCGCCCCCCCTCCCCACCCAGTCCCAGCCCTGGGGTCACGCGTTCAGACCACAGGGCCTGGGTCCAGCAGGAGGGCCTGGAGCTGGCCCTGAGCTTCCGGTCCATCAGTCGTGGCCTGTGGCCCCACGGTCATCTCTGCAGCTAGCGACCAGGAGGCTGTCCGCCGATGGCAGGGCAAGAGCAGAGGGATCTACTCAAGGGGAAGAACAGGAAATGGGGTGATGTCTGCTTTGGAGCAAGGTGTCGCCCCCCCAAAAGCAGAATAGCTCTGGGGCCTTGGGACTCCGCTTAGGGCAGAAGTCATCAACCCGGCAGAAATGACAGCTGCCGATGGGATGGGAGACAGGAGGACTCGGGAGCTCTGTGGGACTTGCCCTGGGCAGCTCATTCGGCGGCTCGTCCAGGGGCCTGGAGCAGTCCCCCCTGGAGGGCCAGGGCCAGGAAGGAGCCCAGTGCCACCTAAGGCTTGCCCCCAGGCACCGCGGCACGGCTGTGGCCACACATGAAGCCCGACGCAGGGAACTGCTCCCCTGTTTCAGGGGGAGGAGCTGCGAAGTCACGCGACCAAGCACACAATCCCGGGAAGGTCGAAAACAGAGGTCACTGATGCCATCGGTCACGTAAGCGTTGGGAAGGATGCAAATCCTGAAGGCAAGAGCGTGACCGAAAATGTGATTTTAGAAGCAATCTGGCAATACCCGTCAACATTTGGAAACGCACGTCCGTCGCCAAGAATGTATCCTGTGGCTGTGTTTCTCGAAACCCTCAGAGGCGTGTAAAAGAATGTTTGCTGCGGGATGGTCTGCAGAAGGGTGGAGAAAAAAATGTCCAAATCGAGACGCAACGTAAAACTGACACGGGACTGTTTAAATACAAACGTGACATGCCCATAAAGCACCACGCTCGTGACCGTCGGAGAAGCGGGGGCAGGGCTGCGTGTGATGACACGGAACCGTCTTCGTAATATTTTATGAAGTGGAAACAGGCTAAAGGGCAATGTGTTTAGCACGATCTTATTTGTGTAAAAATAAAGGATACGCTTCCAGGTTTAAAACAAACGGTCGGCCGTGGCTGCTTCTGGCAGATGAGACTTCAGGTGGACAGTGACAAGCGGGTTTTGTCTCATCTTGTACTTTTCTATACTTCTTAATCTCTCTCTTTTTTTTTATCACACGCACGGATTACTTGTCTAATTAAAAATATTAGTTTTGCGATTGTTCTGCATTCGTTTTCGGACATCTAGAAGAAACCATGTATTGGGCGCTTGGGATTTTCATTTTAAAAAATCTCCATCTTCGGCAGGAACTGCGCGGTGACTTGGGAAGCTGGAATCAGCCCATCCGCCCTCCAGAAAAATGCCTTGTGGTTAGGAAGCCAAGACACGGCCCCGAATTCTGCGCACTCCCAATTTCCGGGGGTGTCATTTTTATCTCGTTAGCGTGGACAGACTTCTTTCTCAATGTATAGAACCGAGAACACGTTTTAAAGAGATAAGCAGATGGTCATTTGTGTGTGTGTGTGATTTCTTAATGCGCATCTTCGGTATGTGCACACGACGGCCCCTACAATAGGCCCTGTGACACGGTGGGTGGCCGTCCTCCCCCCTCCCCTTGGCGCTCGTGGCCTCCCCAAGCCCTCCAAGCGTCTCCCCTCCCCCCAGCTCACCGACTGCCTGTTTCCTGGTCACCCCACCCCCGCCCCCGCCACTGGCCTCTCTTCCTCTGCTTGGCCGAGTGGGCATCAGGCCGTGGGACCATCACTCCCTATCTCCTGGACCATTTTCTGGACCCGACTCTCTCAGTTTTCCTCCTACGTTATTCGCTCCTCATTTTTATTTATAAATCAAGAGAAATTGAAAGCCTTTGATACATGCCTTAGAAATAATCAAAGACTCAGAATTAATGAGCTCCATGCCTAACTCAAAAACCACGGAAAATCAATAAGAAAATTAAAAGGCAAATATAAAACGAGAAGGCGCAATTAAAGCAGGGTTAGAAACGGAAATGAGACAGAGGTCCAGGAACTGAAGAGATTTGCGAAGTGGTACAATGTATGAAAACTGTTCAAAATGGAAAAATTAGTTAAAATTCATAAATTCTTAGGGAAAAATGCAACTTATCAACACACACAAAGGGGAAAAAAATTAAATAGTGTTATGAGTATTATGAAAATTAAATGAATGTATTAGAATTTTCCCCAAAGAGCAAATGTCAAGTCCAGATCCTATGCAGGTAAATTTTACCAAAAAGAGAAAATTTCAATTTATTCCAAATACTGAGAAGAAAATAAAGAATTCTTCTCAGCTCATCTTCTGAGGCTTATGACACCCGTATAAAACCAGAGATAAGCATCATATGGGAAAGAAAAATTGCATATGCAAGCACTCATGAACATAGGACCCAACATTGGAAGTTTGGTCAATACCAAATGCCGGCAAAGCTGTGAATCAATAAATATATTTTCTTCTTTACCACTGGACCAAGTATAATTTGTAGAAACTGCTAATAATATAATAATTCAGCATTATTTTACAAATATGAATATTTGACCGAATCATTTTACACTTAGATCTATAGCAGACCTTTTGCATATATGTGGCAGGCGGTATGCATGGAGTATTCACAGAGGTGCTGGTAAAACTGGAAATCGCCCTAAATTCCTCAACTCGAAAACAGACAAAGGAATTCTGGTAGAATCTTAAAACGAGCAATTATAAAGGAATGGAAACGCAGCTTCATGCAGCAGCTCGAATAAATCCTAGAAATACAAGTAAAAAAAAAATCTAGAACAGTATGTAGCATATGACATGATTGTCTAAGGCTCAGAAACAGGTAAGATTTGACAACATATTGTGTGTGCATATCTACCTATCTGATATAAGTATTTAAATTAAAAAAGTCAATTAGTAAAATTAGTTTAGAAATTCAGCTGACGGTGACTTCTAAGGACAAGGGACAGGGGTGCAGGAAGTGTGTAGCCAGAGCAAAGATTCCGGTTTAACTCTGGTATGGGTTCGGGGCTGTAACTTTTGTTATTTATTTTATAAATATTCCATGTGTCAAACGTTACCTATGAAATTTTAAAAAGAAACGCGTGCCACGTGGTTCTGCAGCATCGTCAGAAATGCACCGCGTGCTCCGGGCTGAGCTCCCTGTCAGCCACGGCAAAGCAGTCAATACGCCTGGTTCACGAGGTGCTCTGTGAAGCCGGCGCTACAGCACTTCTTGGGAGAGTGTGTGCGGGCTGCAGACGATCGAGCGATGGTTGAATGAACGTGTTTGCTCTCGAACGGAAACTCAGCCTAACAGACACACGTCTACCACGCACTGTCATTCACAAACACGTCCTCATCATCGTCTCTTCCCAGAAGCTCCTGTGTACTCGCAGTCACCAGCAGCTGCGCCCAAGCACAACTGGCCACCTCTCTCTACTTTCCTGGCACCAAAATGTGTGTCTCATCAAAGTCGTGTTTATAGTCTGGATTACTCGGTGCTTGGTTAAAGATTTGGATAATCAGCTTATTTTAAGATTAATTCATGGGGGGGGGGAAATTCCTATTATCACTTAATTTGTATCACGATATTTACTATGTTTTAACAGTGCAGTTAAGATTCACAGGGGCTCTAAAACCATCGTGTCAGGTAAACGCGACTTGGACGACGCTCCCAACGCTCGTGTCCGATGTCCAGATGCGAGGACACAGCCCTGACCTTGAGGGCTCGCGGACCAGCCCGAAGGTCAGAAGTGCGGGAGAAAGAACGGATAGGTCAGGCTGTCCCGTGCAAGCGGCCACCCCTGCTGGGTCGTCACCCTGGGTGTGAGAGCTGACGGAGGGACCACGGGCTGGGGAAAGGGACGGAACCCTAGAGGGGACCCTCCATCAGGCTGGCATCAGAAACACCACAGAAGAAAGTGGGGTGCCTCCGCGCGGCCCAGCTTTCCTCCAGACCGGCTGGTGACCTTGGCAGAGAATGTGACCTCCCCCCGGCCCCAGTGAGACTCCCCAGACTGCCTTCAGCATCCTCTCTGTGCTTGCTCTTTCTGAATCCGTAACACCTGGCACGGGCTTTCCCAATGTTTTGATGGAACTAAATAAAAAGTGTTTTAATTCTTATCTGAACTGGAGAGAAACCCCCGTAGTGGGCTGAAAGGATGTGTCCCCAAAATCTATGTCTGTGTCCAACCCACCAGCAAGTGGCCTGAGTTGAAAAGGGTCTTTGCAGAGGTGCCTGAGTTAAGGATCTCGAGACGAGCGTATCCTGGATGACCCTGGTGGGCCCTGCATCGGATGACCAGTGTCCTAAAGAGAGACAAGTGTCCACTCAAAGACAGAGGCAAAGATGAGAGTTACGTTGCCTCAAACCCAAGGGCCCCTGCAGCCAGCAGGAGATGGGGGAGGCAGGAAGGAGTCACCCCCCGGAGCCCTGGGAGGGAGCCTGGTCGGGTCACGCCTGGATGTCATACCTGGACGTCACCCCTCTGCCCTCCGGAAGCTGTGAGGAGGAAGTGTCCCCTATTTGCAGCCGTCCGGCTTGTAGTGATTTGTTAGCAAAACAAGACACCCCAATACACGTTTCTTTGTCAGTGTCGATGCTTCGTGATGCATTTTTAATATGAGTCCTACAGTCCACGTGTTTGGGTTTTAAACCCCGTCTAAGGAATGCCATCATTTCCAGCTCCCGCAGACGCCCCCGTGGCTCACGCACACGGGCGTTTCAGGAAGGCTGACCCTCTGTCTGGGTTGTCACCAAGACCTTCCAGAAGCGTGAGGGTTCGTCCTGGCTTCTCACAGGCCGCAGCATGTGGCCTGGTTCTCGCTGCAACGGCTTCCGTTTTCCAGACTGTTCTCTAGAAGCTGCCTCAGAATCCCCGCTCTTGCAGACCGAGGATTTCGCGGCCCGAGGATGCTGGGTCATCACAGGGACAAGGATGCCGGGTCATCACAGGGACGAGGGGCTGCTCTGGCCCTCTGGGTTTTTCCTAACCTGGAGCGGGGACAGAGAGACGCTTGGATGCGTCCCAAGGTGACCAGAGCTGCAGGGAAGGCCGGGACAGAGCGCCACGCTGACGTCTGGGAAGGGACAGGCCCTCCGTGCAGGGCTGGGCCGCAGACAGGACGCTCTGCGCTGGCGGAGCGTCCTCGGCCTGCGCCGTCCGGGGCCCATCGTCCGCCAGGGCCCCTGCACGGCGGGTCCCGAGCACGCGGAGGGCGGCCTAGTGCGCCGAGCCGCGTTCTCCCTGCTTTCGTGGTCATTCACTTGGACGTGTGTTCCGGCTGGAGCGGGGCGCGCTCGGGCTGCCCGGGCACTGTCGGGGACATCCCGGGTCACACACCTGACGCCCCTCGCCGGGAAGGCGGGAGGCCGTGCCCGGAATCCGTCCACGCGAGCCGCAGGGCGTGAACCGGGACGTTTCCAGGCCATCTTTACTCGAGGGGCCCTGTGACCGTCTTCAGGTTCTGAGAACAGGCGCGCTACAGAGCCCCCGCTTTCTGTGGTTTCCAGCCCGCCGTGCCCTTCCGTGTGACGCAGGGGTGCGGCCGGCCCGTGCGCCGTGTGCCCGTGGGACCCCGACCTCCCGTGTCCGTGCACCGGGAGCGGGACAAGACCCGCAGCCACCGGCTCGCGTCCAGCGGAGCGCGTGGTCCACACTCTGCACTTGTCCTCGAGAAACGTGATGCCAGGTGGGCAAGACGTGGGCCGGCCACGGCCGGGAGCGAGAGTCGGGCGAGCGGGCGAGGGCGGCCGGCGACGTCCCGCGCCCGCGTCCCACCGGAAGGCAAACGGGAGAACAAACGGGGACCCCACCCCGAACGGCTTCCGCGGTGTCTCATGGAATGAACTCGGAGGGAACGGAAAACCCCTGTTCTCCAAGAAGGTACACGAGCTGTTTTTAAGTCAGAAGGGGGTCGATTCAATTTAGACATTCCACGAGGACTCACAGAGTTAGCCGCTCGAGCAGGACTTGCTGCTTTGCCCCCCGACGCCAGGCTGCTTGGCCGGCCCGAGAAGCACGTGATCTCGGGGCCCACGGGCGCCTGCGGGATTCTCGGGGTGTGGGGCCGAGTGCGGCTGGCTCCTCTGGAGGCTGGCGAGACTCTGGATCGGCCCGTGGGTGAGAGGGTGAGAGAGTGGAGCCAGATATATATATATATATATATATGCGGGACATGCCTGCCAGCTCCCCAGCCCGCACAGCCCCAGAGCTACCATCCCCCCACCCCGCACCCCCGGGTCATGCAGGGCTCCTGATCCAGAGGGACCGTCCTGGGGAGGCGCTGCGGGGCAGGGGCCGGTCCCCGAGGAGACGGGGCGCTGCCCGCAGGGGCCGGAGGACCGTGGGAGTTGGCCTCGTAAGCGCATCGCAGAGCGTGCACCCGTAAAGCGGCCGTTTTATTGCAGGGACTTGAGTGTGTCTTTGCTTTTGGCACCTTGCAAACACCTCTGGGGCCACAGGAGTCGTGAGGGGGCTGGGGGGCTGCGCCGAGCGGTGAATGGGAGCCTTCAGACGGCGTCCCGCAGCGCTGGGGGGTGGGGAGGGGCCCTTCCCGCCTGCCACGCCCCCCACAGGTCCCCAGCCCCGCTGGCGCTGGCTCCCGCTGGCTCTGGGGGGCTGAGACAGGAGAAGGAGTTTTCAACTCTTGCTCACTGGAAGTTTGATGGACCTAGGAAAAGGAGCTTTAACGAGACAGAGGGAACTTGGACAACCAACCCATAAACGTCCCTGATGTTGTACCCTCCCCGCGCCCGGGGACAGGGCGCCCTGCAGTGCTGGTCCCACCAGGCCGCACGCCCTTGAGCCCCTCGAGGTGGACACGAGCTTCTTCCTCTGTGCAGCGGCGCCCGGCGGCGTCAGGGGGCTCCGCCCTGGGCACGGCCCCGGGGCCTCTGCCGCCTCCGTGACTCGGTGTCCTCGACCGCCCGGGACCTCGGCGCTGACAGGCGAGGGGAGGTGGCCAGCTCCGCCCAGCTCGCAGACGGGGAAACCGAGGCTTGGATACCCCGGCAGCTCCGCCTGACGCGCCCCCCGCCAAGGGCCTGGGGCCGGCTCTCCGTCCCGCCTCGCGCCTGCAGATGGGGTCTGCGGCCCGGCTGTCACCGGGCAGCCATTCTCTGGACGGCGATGACAGCCACCTTCAGGGCTTTCCATGAAGTCGGGGGATGAACGCCACGATTAACAGCAGCAACAACAGCAACCGTCTTCCTTAGAAGAAACTACTCTGGAAAATTCCAAACACCTACAAAAAATAGAAGAATAAGATAAATCCCCGACCGCCGATCGCTCCGCCCCGTCTCGTCTGTGCCCTGCGTCTTCCCACCCCGCCCTAAATGGTGTCATTTTTCTACACGGCCGTTAAATGTCCAGTTAGGGTTTAAGTTTTCTTGGCAACCTTGCCGGTCCTTAAGAATTCACTGTTCAAACCAGGATCAAAATAAGACTCGTGCATTTCAATTGGTTGGCATCTCTCTCTCTCTCTCTCTCTCTCTCTCTCTCTCTCTCTCTCTCTCCCTCTCTCCTCTTCCTCCATTTTCTCCCTTCTTTCCTTAGTGACTTGCTGGTGAAGGAAACAGGCCAGCCGTCCCACGGCCCACGTGTTCTGGTCCTGCGTTCTGCAGTGCGTCCCCGTCGCTTGCTGGCCTCCTCTGTCCTCGCCGTCTGCTGGTTTGTTTGGTCCCTGGGTCAGGCCGAGTTTCCCAGCCACTGCGTCACGACGTGTGGGAGGGGACGCTTCGCAGTGGGGGGCTGTCCTGTGCGCTGTCGGATTTTTAGCAGTGTCCCTGGCGTCTACTCGTTAGATGCCAGGAGCATGCTCAGCCTTGACAGCCACAAATCTCCAGATGTTACCAAATGTTTCCTGGGGGCGGAGTAGCCCCGGCTGAGAACCTCTGTTCTGGAGACTGAGGGGGTTCAGGTTTGGTTTTCCCCTCAGACCCGTTCACGGTGGCTGTGTCCCTGTCCACGTCCCTTCTCCGGGACACGTGTGATGTGCCCAGCGAAGGCAAAGCTGCTTCCAATGTAGCCCTCTGCCCTCTGCCCTCTGCCCTCCCTGGAGTGGCTGCCGTCACCCACCTGCTAGTAACCCCGACCCAAGGCTGTGTCTTCAAGACAAAAAAAGAGAGAGTTTAAATGACAGCGCCCCTTCTGGACAAACCCTTCTCCGTCTCCTCCTTCTTGCTGGCGATGGCTTATGCCTTGGGGTGGCATAAAGAGAAACCGCATCGTGGATTTGGGTGGCTAGGCTGGGTCTGGAGGGGCACATGAGGTTCTGGGTTGATGTCACCCCTCACACGCTCCGTCCCGCATTCTGGGTTGATGTCAACCTCGTACGGCCGTGCAAGGAGAAGGCATCTCTGGTTGTCACCAAGGACCCACGCGTGTTTGGAGCTGCGTGGCTGCGTCTGACAGTTGAGAATCCGTCCACCAACTGACTGACTGTTCTCCAGGCCGTCGTCCTCGAAAAAACAAGATTCTTAATGAATTCTTGTACGTGAAAAAGCCAGAATTGTTTCATAAAGTTTTTTTCTCCCCCCTCCGCATTCGATGACACCATTTTGATGTTTTTTTTTTTTCCCTCTGTTTTGTATTATTACAATTTAAAATGAGGAAAGCTATGTAGCCATTTCAGGTTAATTTGTTGTTATATTTGCCAGCTTATTCCACTGCATTATTAAAACATTTAGTACTGCGTGTCATTAGTATTCCAAAATGTAATTAGCATATTTAATCAAAAACAATTAAGAGCAAACACTGCTTTCCTTTTTAAGTAATAAAATATTTACTACTGCGAGAACAAACGGAAACCAAAACATACTTAGGGGTGTTGATTTTTTGAGACAGAATAAAAGGAAGGAAGGAAGGGAGGGAAGGAGGGAGGGAGGGAGGGAGGAGGGAATGAGGAAGAAAGTTCTGAGAAAATGTGCACCTGTAAGCTCCCTCTGGTGGATTCCTTATCGTTTTTTTTCCTCTCTTGGGAATTTTGATTTCTGTAAGTCAAGTGCAAAGAAATAAAATTTCATTACGGCTCCTCAAAACCATAATAAAGGACAACGTACGAACTGAGAGTTATGTCATTCCCTGCCTAGAAATTGGATTTCTCAGCTGAAAATTTTTGCGAAAACGGGTTTGAATGCAAAAATACCGAATGAGGCTTGAGCTGTCAGTAGCAACCACCACCAGATGAGGCGTTTGAAAGCCTGGAGACGACGCTGCGTTTGGAAGGGCCTGCGGGGGGGACCCCAACAGCGCCCCACAACCAGCTAGCCTTTCCCGGTTTCCTGCTGTGTGCTTTGTTTGTTTGTTTGTTTGTTTGGAGATTCAGCAGAACTCCGCATACCCCCCCGCCCAGCCTCCACCCGCTCCTGCCTGCACCTGCGCGTGCACCTGTGATGCTTCTACCCTCCTTCACTGCGACGTCAGACCAGGGACCCTCTACTTACTGACCCTCCTTCTCGTCTTCGAGGTCTTCTCTCCCTGGCTTGGGCCTCACGGCTGACGTTTTAGCTCATTCCTTTTCCAGGGGCCCCAGACACCATTGCTCACCGCCCCATCATACTTGCTTGACAAATATCCAAACCTCAGTCGAACCAGTTCTTGTCTGCCTTCTCATTGTCTGCATCTGGGCAGCCGAGGGTCACTGGGGGGAAAAGCACAAGCATGTGATTTGTGTCACCATGAAGACAAAGTCACCGATGTTAGCATTAGTGACATAGTGAGATCATTTGTGTTTCTGCAGTCGGCACTGTGTTCGCATTAGCGGTTTAAAAATTGAACTCTCTTCTCAAGCTTCTACTTCCTCCACTCCATCATTAGCTTAACCGAGGTGCCCCCCAAAGCACAGCCCGAGAGGAAAGCTCCTGTTCAAACCGTTCTTCGGGGAATCTGCTTCTAGGAAACAGTGCATGGAATAGGGTGCAGGGTAGAGAACAGGAGGAAGGAAATAAATACAAGGAGAAGCTATCAAGTTAAATAGTTATGAACTCAAATAAGTGTGGAGCCCGCCGGCGACGAGCGAACAGTTCCCGAGAGGGGGAGTGAGGATTAAGAAAGAGAGAGAGAGAGAGAGACAGAAGAGAGTCGGGAGGGCTCACAGCATATTTATACTCTTGGCAACGCATGAAAAACAAGACCCACACATATGCAAACAATTGCTGACATGTACACAAGTTCTCTCACCTGTTTTCCATTAAGCCAAACTTCCTCCATCTGCAACAAACTATCCATTAAGCCAAAATGCCTCCTGCAGTACAGAGCCCGCCTGCTCTGCAAACTTCCAGCTTGCAGGCACCTTTAACCCTGTCTGTAGGGCATTCGGCAAGAATGGCTCCCAACACATAAGCACTGGCTATAAAGCAGCAACAACAAACTGATTATTGGGGCTCATAAACAAGATGGTACTAAAATGCGATATAACAGAAACATGAGTGTTATTGGGAGTGATACGAGTTACAAGTCATGTCTTTTCCCAGAAAAAACTCAGAGACACTGAAAAGTTTTAGATGCAACACAATAATTATGTATATTTTAAAAAGTTGACCCTAAAAATAATAGCCAATAACAAGTTTTTAAGAGATCCTGGAAGCCAGTAAAGAAGAAAGTAAGTAAAATGATAAATCCAATGCATGACAATAAAAGAGGGAAAACCATAGGGAAACATAAAAATATCTTCATAATATAACATGTGGTCAAAATTATCCAAATATGTAATGGATTATAATAAATGTTGTCGGGGCTTTTGATGGGGCCCAATCAATGGGCTTTTCCTTTAGGATTCGGGGGGAGTGGAAAGAGGCATTTAAAAAGGGTAAAGTCACCGTTAAAAGACAGCACTTAGACATCCAGCTAACTGTTATTTTTAAGAGACTCACCTCAAGTAAAATGACATGATAAAGTTAAAAATAAAAAGTTGGGGAAAGATAGACTAAGACAAAACGAACTAAAAGAAAGCCAGTAAGGTATTAGAGAGGAGAATGTTTAATATAACATCATTACTAACTACAAAGAAGGTTGTAGTTGATAATAGTAAGAAGAAGTGGCCAGGATGACATAACAATAATGTGATGTCCGTGTGGGTGGGGCCTCCTGTGGCTCATGGTGCAGCCGGGACCCTGGTACCCGGAGAATCCCCGCTGTGTGGAAAGTTAACGACACTGAACATACATGCTCCTAAACCTCCCTGCAAGTGTCCCTAAGACAAAACGGGCGGAATTATACAGAGACGCTGACAAATTCATACGCATATTAGATTTCTCTTAGACATTGATAGATAAAACATGTAAAAATATTTTTAAGAATTTAAAGATTTGACTATCACAGCAGCTAGTCTTTGCCTAACTAACTGCCCTCTAGACACCTGCATGCACCCACGATACGCTATGTAGTATTCCAAGAACTTATGGAATAGTTATCAAAAGGTTACATGGAAATCAATGTCCTTCGCTATAGTAAGAAAATTGGTTTTGCTCTCTCAGATGTTGCTTTTATTACAAAGCCATATAAATGAGACATTGTCTTATTGACATGGGAAAAAAGATAACTTGACAAAATGAATAAAAGAGGCATCCCGGAAGCAGACCAGCGTACCTGGGAGTGGACCAAACTGGTACCTGGCAGAGGTGACTCAGCGGAGCGGTGGGGGCTGGGCACCTTTTCTAGAAACGGTGCTGAGTCAACTTGGTAATTGTATTTCAAAATTAAAGTGGTGTGGCTTGTGAGAAGCAAACTATCCAGCTTTTAAATGCTCATTTAGGAAAAAAAAAATCTTAAGAATCTCCGATAGAAAAGGTTTTTAAAACTAGACATAAAAAGCACTACACATAAAGACATCGAATATCATCAGTTGGTTCTCTGTATCTATGCGTCTGTTTCTGTTTTGTTTATTTATTTTATTTTTAAGATTCCACCAGGGAACACTCATAGTTACATAAATGTCTAACCATTATGCTCTACACCTGAAACTAATATAATCCTGAGACGGTCATATAAGGTTGATCTTTCATATGGCGAATGTGGCGTATCACATGGATTGATTTGTGTGTGTTGAACCATCTTTGCATGTCAGCGGCAAATCCCACTTAATCACGGTGTATGATCCTCTCGATGTGCTGTTGAATCTGGTTCGTTAGTATTCTGTTGAGGATATTTGCCTCTATGGTCATCAGGAATAGCTGCCTATAGCTTTCTTTTCTTGTAGCATCTTTCATTGAAAAAGTAAAAAAAAAAAAAGACATTGGATACAATTTGCAAAGAACTTTTGTTGATCGAAGGGTACCCTAAAGGAGAGAGGAGTGGGATGAACAGGTGAACCACAGAGGGTTTTCAGGGTATTGCGAATACTCTGTATGGTACCACAGTGATGGATACAGGTCATAAAAATCTGTCTAAACCCACAGAATGTAAAACACCACGAGTGAACTGTGACGTAAACTATGGACTTGGGTTAATAATTACGTGCCCAGGTAGGTCCATCAGTTGTAACAAACGTGCCCTCTGGCTGGGGTGTTGATCATAGGGATGATTTTACATGCAAGGGGTCACAAGGAGATGAAAAATCTCTCAGTTTTGCTGTCAACTTAAAACTGCTCTAAAAAAACCCAACGTCTTAATTAAAATTTAAAAAGAACCATAAAGAAAAAGAAATGATGGAGGTACTGTATGACACATGGGACCCAAAATTCTAGTATCTGTAATACATAAAGAATCGTACTAATCAATAAGGTAGAAAAAAACAACCTGATACAAATATGAGCAAAGGAGTTGCACAGATGTTTCACAAAAGAGAACAAACATCCAAAAGGCCAATAAAATGTGTAAAGGTGATAAATACCATTCGTAATTTTGGAGATGCAAATTAAAATCATAATTAGATCCCTGGCCAGGTAAAACAGATTGACAGAAGTCGAGAGTCTGCAATGCCAGTTACGTGGAGTGATGACACGTGTTCCCAGCTGTGTCTGCGTTTGCAAACGGTGCAACCGCCCTGAGAACGCTCTCCACATCTCCAAAGGCAGCTGAAGAAATACATTTCCCGACACGCCACGGTGTGCTCTGGGTGTGGAGACGTTTGCCAGACAGTTCATAGCCACGTGATTAGCAATTGGCAAACCCTGGGCGTAATCCAAGTGTTCGTCAGTAGTACAATGAAGAAATAAATTGTGATCTGTGCCTATAACGGGGTACCACACCTCAGCGGAAACGTACGCATTATAGCTCTACGCAGTAACAGAGGTGGATTTTTCAGAAAAGGAAGTAAGACATAATAGAATACATAAAGCACAATTCTGTTTATTTATTAAAGTTCAGAAATGCACCAATATCCACTATGTATACTTTATGGATATATTCGTAAGTTATAAAACAATAAAGAAAAGCCAGGAAATCATTTTCACGAAAATCGGAATGGTGGCTGCCTCTGGAGGAAAGAGTGTGTGGCTACAAAGGAGCCACTGGGGGCTCGGGGAGCTGGAAATGGCCTATTTTCTTAAGCAAGAGGGATAGTTACATAGATTTTCCATTAACCGCGTTCTTGTGTTGTAGCGTCGTATGCACTTACCGTGTTGATGTTATGTGTGTCAATAAAAACACACAGAGTGATTACTGTGGAAACTTTATGCCAGTACATTACAAAGCTTAGACGAAATGGATACTTTCGTAGGAAAATCGAAATTTTCCAAGTCGACGTAAGGATACATAGAATCTCTGAATGAATCGATAATCATTAAGGAAGTTAAATGAAATGTTAAAAATCTACCCCCAAAACATCATCAGGCCCAGATGGGTTTTGCAGGTGAATGTGAATTTTGCCAAAAGCTTCAATCTCGCTCCCTGCCTCGGGAGACAAATGTTGAATGTCGTTCAGACTGTCTCAGAAAGTTAATGCCCAGGAGAGGGACCCTCCTCGCCCCCTGCATGGCACTCCCATTGAACGCAGACCAAAAACAGGACAGGAATGACCAATAAAGGAAACCTCAGCACCTCGTCAACACAGATTTAAAAATACGAAAAACGATATCAGCAAAAGAAAGAAAAAACATACGCGAAATTGTTTGTTAAAGCTCCTTATAACCTAGGAAGGTTTTAATCCCATGGGTGTAAAGGTGATTTAATAATAGAAAAATGCATTCAGATAGTGTGCTAAATGAACAGATTAGAGGAGAAAACCTGAAAGATACACGCCCTACGTTCAGGAAAAAAATAAATAACGCCCAATAGACTTTATTTTTTTTTTAATCTTAGGAATCTATGAAAAGAAGATACATTTCTTAACCTAACTGCCGAAATATTCTACAGCAAACATCACACGTAAGACACGTGGGAAGCACAGCCTTTCAGGTTGGGAAGTCAGGAGCGAGAAATGGGGTGGCCCCACTGCCACCTTCATTAAAACATTACAGTAAAGACCCTAGCCAGAGTGACTGAGGGGGAGGTGGGGGAGGGGAAGTTATGAGAATTCAAAGGAGAGAAAGACGTTCCTCCTTAATCACAGGAGATGCAATTATTAACATCAACATTCAAGAGAATCTGCGACTAATAGAAGGTTCTAGAAGTTTACAGAAATCCGTTTTAATCTCCCAAATGAACAATCTCATATTTCTGCAACAAGTAAAAATAGATAAGATGCAATGAAATAACTTTTACAACAGCCACGGAATCTATAAATTACCTAAACTCAATCTAAGACATTTACGGGGAAAGTATTAAAACTGTTGAAGAATTTGGGCCTAACTAAATGAACAGATAGAAAGTTCGTAGAAAGAAATACTCCATACCAGAAAGATGATCATTTCTCAGTGAATCAAAAAACTGAAGTAATTGAAAAATGATTCCATTGTAATAAAAATCCCAAGAGTGGTTTTCTCTGGAAACTTGCTCTTCATAAGAATGTTTGATGAGTGTGTCAGGGGCCCAGAACCAAGGCAATTTGGAAGAAGTATTCGTGGGGAGATTGGCAGATGCCAGGGCTTGTAATCTGTAGACATAGAACGATAGTGTAACGGAAGAAGATAGATTCTGTAGGAGCATCTGTGTATTTGACAACTAGCTTTGTCCAGAGTCCCAGGAGCTGGTGCGATGTGGCCAGCCCGGTGCATGGGGTGGGGGGTGCAGCCTGTCTGACCAGGGCGCGTGGCTGACACTGTACACTTGGACCCACACCCGCCGGCGGGCAATGGGGATCACGAGGCAAATGCAAACCGGTGGTCCCCGCAGGGCGGGCTCGGCTGGGGGGAAAGCCTGGAAAGCCGCCACTCCCCTGGACAACGACAAGCCGTTGAAGAAAGAAAAAATCAGCCAGTGGCTGAGCCGGTCACTCCGACATGGAGGGAAGTTTGAACTTGGCTCTGGGACTGCATCGTTTGGACGCAAAGCACCGAGCTGCCCTTTCCGACGCCCCGTTTTCCACCAGTACCAGCGGCAGAAGCCCCCCGCATCCGGGCAAGGCTGCAGGCTCGCCAAGTCCTTTTATAAACATCGGGCATTTAACCGTCGCAAGGATCTTCAGACTCGATATGTGATCCGCCCGCTCACATGGGCGTGTTGGGGGTTGGTTGATTGAAACTCAGCAGAATTGGGTACATTGAAAATAGGAGAGAAGTCGCTTGTCTGCTTGTGAACCTCGTGTCTCTATATTCTGGGATACACACTTTATAATTATGCTTAACTGTTGTGACATCATTACCCACCGTGTGTGAGCGAGCAGAGGCTAACACAGGCGGACAGCAGTGGAGGAGAAAGACACCCCGAATGGATGGGCGAGCCGGAGGGAAGCGTGCGGGAGAGGGCGTGCGAGTCGCTCCCGGGTGGCCCGGGCGCTGAAGACGCAGGAGGACAGCGAGGCTGCGGTCACCCTGGACGCGAAGGGCACGGGTGTCCCCACGTGTCTGAGGCAAAGGGTGACGGTGATGGGCTCTGCACCCAGGCGGCGGCCCCGAGAGACGCGTCTCAGGTCGGGGGTCAGGAGGAGGTGGCAGGCCACACCGGGGGACCCGAGGGGACTGCCATGCGGCCTGGTAGAGCACTGGCGGCTTCCTGGGCGGCTCCAGAGCTGGGCCTGTCCTCGAGACTCGTCCCCGTGGGGGAGAGACTCACCCCACGAGGGGCGGACTCACCCCACAGAGGGGCAGCATGCATGCGCGTCCACCCACCTGGCTGGACTGTCACCATCTGTACCAGCGACTCCCAAATCCCAGAGGGGACTCGTGGGTCCCTGGTGGGCCTTTGCCCACTCGAGGGCCCCCGTTCTCAGGGAGGGCCCCCGGGAGAAGGAACTGCCTGAGGAACAAGATGAGTGGGGCCCGAATGTGGCCGTCCTGGTGGCTTTGGTTTTTGCAGCAGTGACGCAGGCCTTCCCAGGAGGGAGGTGCGGGTAAGACACGGGGTGAGGCAGCACCCTTCCGCTCTGCCTCCCTCCTCGGAGACGCATGGCCGATGTCCGGCTGGTCCCTTTCTCTGCACATGCCACTCACCTTCTCCGAGTCTCGCTCAGAGACGTGAGCGTAGCCTGCTGCGCGTGCCGCTGTAGGCGTGAAGACACGAGGAGCGACCGCGTGGGATTTGCACGTTGAAAGCACACGCGTTAGAAGGTGTCGTCGCCACCGTAAGCTTCGGGGGCTGGAGCCAGCTTTGGCTGGGGACCCAGCCTGGCAGAAACGGGATTCTGCTTTGCTCTTGGTTCACGAGCCTCGCCAGGGGCCTTCCCAAAGAGGAGAGAACTCAGGCGTCTGCTGGCGATGACAAGCGGCCTTAGAGTGACTGGCCACCCAGTGCCAAGCGCCAAACTGCTGGATTGGCCAGGGAAAGGCAGTGATGGCTGCCGCCCAGACCTGTGCGCGGGCCAGCGCCCCGTCTCTGCGTCGAGCTAGTGTTCCATTCACTCCGTACGTACCGGGGGAGACATCGCTCTGGGCTCAGCGGTGCCTGCTGGAATTTTCTGCTGTGTCTCGAGTCTTAAGCCTCCATTCTTGCCGCTATGAGAGCAGGCTTACGACACGGCTCGTCTGAGGTTGACAGTGCCCGTGTCCGTTTGGGTCTTTCTCTGAAGAGCAAAGCAGCGCACGTCACTCGTCACCTCGGTGTCATGGAATTTGTCACCTTTAGACATACTTTTCAAGAATATCATCTTTGGTCGAAACAGACCAGCAAACAAGCAAAAATGTTCCCATAATCGAGTGGGTATAATCGAACCGCTGCAGGAGGCAGACCGTTCCTGCATTGAAGATGCTCAGCGTACAGCCCGTCTCTTACTTTTTTCCCCAGAAATTTCTAATTTATACCTAGTTTTGCTGCTTGGGGGCTTAAAAAAATGTCCGTCTCTGTTGATCCTGACTGTACACACTGCCTGACGGATGACTGTAATTATTAACGAATTGTTTGTGTCCACTGATTAGACCCCGGATTGTTTATTTTGAAGCTCTGGCATTATTTTAGTTTAAAAAATCAGGGAAAGTAAATATTTGGAAATAAAATGCAGAGTTAGAAGTATATTAGAAGGCTCCATTTCAGAGAGATGGATGAAATAAAGAAGAGAAATAAGCATTAAAATAGTTGAGAACAAAGGAGAGTGGATTGTAAACACCTAAGGCAAGTCTGTCTTTAATTGTTGAACCATCCAATGGATGTTTTCTATTTTGCAACCTGAACTCTTCTAAGCGGACCGGGGCCACTGTCAGGCAGGCAGCGCCCCTCTGCGTGCTTTGCACGGCTCCTGATGGAGTGAAATGACTTGTTTGAAGAGGGAACAGGATGGTGGCTCATCGATCAGAGTGCCAAGTGAGCTCTGTTCCAGAGTTGTCGAAATGTGTTCGTTTGCCATTTGCCCTTATTTTGGATCGAGCGATGTTTGCCTCCGTTTGAGATATTTTGCTGAGAACGAAGCAAATTATCCCACCTGCTTCTTGAGACCAATACATTCTGCTAATAGCAACGATGATTCAGCAAGCCCCGGGGTGCCTGGCTCCAGGCATGGCGCCCCGTCTCCTGAGCGCACCCCGCTGCCCAGCTGGCCCATCTCCCAAGGCCAGAAGCATGTACCCTGCACCAGCCGCCCTTGACCTCGCCCTGGGACAGGGGCTGCTGACCTTGATGGCTGAAGGGTGCTGCGGAGGGCTGGGGGCTCATAAGCCACAAACGCCTCGCTGGGGGGGGGGCAGGCCATTTATTCCCGCCTTCCTCCGCAGCGATGCGCCTGAGCTCAGAAGAGAGACGCGTGAGCCCGCTTTAAATTAAAAAGCAAACAGAACAACATAAAACCAAAACCCCAAACAGAAGCCGATCGCTTCGCATCTTGAGTCAGCCCCTCACCTGGCCCGCCTCCCACACTCCCGCGGAGAGATCGGGGGGCCCTCGGTGCTGACAGTGACCGGCCCTGGCAGACCATCCCAACCCTGCTGGCAGTCAGCCCCGGTGACAGCCGCGCTC